>JAHDVE020008069.1:0-278490 GCA_022606495.2 Halesus radiatus | reverse complement strand
ACTGGTTTAAACTCTGAACCCGCTGCAGAGCTCTATTGTGTGAAAAATATTGATGTGTTTTTAATAGGTTAATAAATGTCTTCCGCAATAATCCGCAAGAAATCCTATTTGACTTCTATGGATCTTTAAGGGATTTAATACTGTCCAAAGCGAAAAACATTATTTAATAGGTAAATCTTTATGATCCCCGTGGTCTTTAATATGTCATTATAAACTTTATTGGCTTTGTAAACATTTATATTCTTCTTAATTCTCAACATACCTATCACAGTAAGTTTTATAAACTCAGGAAGTGTTTGAAAACCTCATAAAACTCAGTATATTTTGTAAACCTGTGTAGATTCTGTAAATCTTTAAAATCCGCGTAATCCTCAACATGCCATGCACACTTGTATAATCCCCGTAAAACTAAAATCTCCATAAAACTCAATGTGGTCTGTAATTCTTTATAAAATCTGTAATACTTCATACACTGTACTCGTATAGTTTTAAAACTCTGTAAGCTCTTGCTATGCCTGCTAGCTCAATGCCAAAATAAATATTTTCTAAAACGAGTCGTTTTGGATACTAAAAATTTCAATAAATCATTATCAACACCCAACCTTAGAAAGAGGACTTAATCCATGTGACATTATTTTTAATAATTTTTTCAAAAGATGCGTAATCAATTTAATTAAAATAAAATACTAATTAATTTGTAACGATTGTAATTTTTTTTTACATAGGAAAGACTTCAAGATATTTTAATACTAGAGTTAAGGGACACCTAAGGTGTTCATTAATAATAATTACTCTGAATTTGCCAACCATATTTTGGAAACAAATCATTCTTTTGACTTAAATTAAGGTTTAAAATTTTTACATATAGTTACAACTGGTTTACAATTAGATAAATTAGAAATTTTAGAAATTAGGATCAGTGTTAATAGCCAATTAAATATTATTAATAATCAATTTTTTTAATAGATATCTCCAAAATTTATTTTCACATTAATAACTACGTTTAATATATTCCTATTAATTTTAATAGTAATAATTACTATTATTTTATTTTTTGTGCCTTGCCATTTTATTTAAAATAAAAATTATTTCATTTTTAAATTTCTAACAAAAAAAAATCATTCAATTTTTAATAATATATTTATATTATTGAAATTATTTTAATTAATTACTTACATACTTTCATTACTTTTTTTATGTTTGTAATTTGTTCTATTTTTTTTATTATTTGATCATACTTAATGTCCATAATAATAATTTTGAACATATTGTTTATTCCGATGAGGGGAGCTTTGCTTCTTAAACATGTATATATTTATATACAAAAAACAGTGGTTTAAACAAAGTAATTCTTATTTTAAAAAAAATTTATCAGTGAAGATATTCACTCAAGTGAAAAACGAAAACAGAAAAGACAAAAAAAAGGGTAGCGATAAAGGGATGCCTCAGATGTTACCTTTTTATTTTCTGTGGCTTTTCTGTTTGACATTTCATGTGAGCTTTGTTAATAATATCTTCAATGATAAAAACACGTATATTAAAATGAGGTTTATAAGATTCAATAAGATATTCCAAAAAAAAGGAATATTTATACTTATTAAAGTATGTGATGAAGTATCAGTAAACAGATTAAATTCATATTACATTAAGGTAGTCTACAGTTCAGGATGTTTGTCGATTTTTCCTAGTATAACCAATAAAAAATAATAAATATAATGTCTATTAAAACTAACATCTTATTTTTAATATAAATATAAAGTTTACAAAAAAAAGACCGCCAAACAACTCGATCTTGGCATATACTTCTTGCTTCATTCACATTCATACATCGTCTCATACATTGTCTTCTGTTATTCAGACTTCTGACATGGCCCGACTCAAGTATTCGATTCACTTGATCGTGCCATGTCTTACTCGGCCGTCCCTGGCTTCTTCTTCCATTCACATTCGCATCATATATTCTTTTTACACTCCTTTCTTCGTTCATTCGCTCTACATGCCCAAACCATCTAAGCGTCCCTTTCTTAATTTTACTCATTACGCTTACATCAGCTTTGCATTATTTACGAATCTCAACATTTTTCACACGATCATACATACTCGTATACCATATCCTTACATTTTTTTAACCTTATTATATCAACGTAATATATTTATTATCTTCATATAATATGTACCAAATCCTTATGTAATGTCTGTAATATCATGCATATATATATATATATATATATATCTCACGCGTATTATATTTATATTTTATATGTATTATAATATCTGCACTTATACATGCAGTATCCTATTTTTATGAATAAATTGTATTTATCTTACAAAAACCTGATATTTAAAACACTATGTGCATCGTGTTTACCAGTTACAATATGAATTACTTAGAATGACAACCATTTCTGTTTATAATTTACATACCAAGAAGATACTTAGATTTTAAAACCGAGGAATGTTTTATACGTTTTATTTTTTTATCCTTTGAACACTCTTTTTATTAATGCCACACCTTCCAGCATTTCAGAAGTAAACATAAAATGCCTCCGAAATTATGTTCAGTAACGTGCTATGCACGGTTCCATGTTAAGACAGAATAACGATAAAATTGATTAACGATGAAACAGAACAGTGATGAAACAGAACAGTGATAAAACAGAATAGTAATGAAACAGAACAGTGACGAAACAGAACAGTCATAATACCGAACAGTGATAATACAGAACACGATAAAACAGAACAACGATCAAATAGCACAATGATGAAACAGAACAGTGATGAAACAGGACAGTGATACAACAGAATAATAATGAAACAGAACAGTGATGAAACAGAACAGTGTCAATACCGAACAGCGATAATACAGAACATGATAAAACAGAACAGCGACCACATAGGACAATGATGAAACAGAACAGTGATTAAACAGAATAGTGATAATACATAACACGATAAAAAAATAATTTTTATAAAAAATAATAATGATGAAACAGAACACCGATTAAAAATAACGGTGATAAAACGGAACATTATAAAACAGAATATCGATAAAATAAAACAATGATTGAACAGAGCAGTGATGAAACAGAACAGCGATTAAACAGAATATTGATAATACAGAACATGATAAAATAGGATATTGATGAAAGAGAACATTTATGAAACAGAATAGTGATTAAACAGAACAGTGGTAAAACAGAATATGATAAAACAGAATATCGATATAATGAAACAATGATGAAACAGAACAGTGATGAAACAAAACAGTGAAAATAAAGAACAGCACAATAAAAAAAAATCCGTTCACAGTTTTATCATTGTTCTGTTTCATCGTGTTCTGTTTTGGACTAGTTACTATTATTTTATTTTCTTTATACTATAAATAAATGAATAATTATTAATATCGTTTGGTTTTCATTGTTCTGTGACATCATTTTCTATTTGATCATGTTCTGTTTTATCTTATATTGTTTGTTCTATTTACTTTTAGGCATACACTATTTCGTATATCACGATTAGAATTTGACCACTATCACCTGCAGTTCAATGTAATTTAAAAGTTGTCCACTCTAATAATTAGTGCCCTTGAATCAAGGTAATACATGCAATTCTGTGACTTGTAAGGCTGTGGTTTATAACAAACACATTATTTTATTGATGTTTTACAGGTTACGTACATTTTTTTGCTTCTGCCCATATAATTTATTGGTATTTACGATAAAAAAAAAACATTTCCATGCAGAGCAACAGATTGAGAACATCATTTGTGAAGAATATTTTAAAGTTTTTTCCTTAAGCTTACCTCACCACAATTTAAAGAATACCTATCATGGATACAAATCCAAAAAAAAAAATCTGTTTTCAATAATAATAATAAATGAATCAAGTAATTGAGTCGTCATGCCAAGATTCATAATAACAGAAGAGAATGTATATAATCGTACATAGGTATGAGACGATATATGAATGTGAAAGAAACTAGGAGTGTGTACCATGATAGAGTTTTGTGGCGGTTCATTCTCTCTGATTCCCCTGGAAATGGTTCAATTAGTTAGTTAGTTAGATATCTGTTATCCGAAGCAACAAAATCACAAGAACGATGAGTTCTGGCTTCAATATTTTGTTTTCTTATTTTTATAAACAATAATTATTAGCCTGAAACACTCATCCAAATTGAAAAAACCTTCCGAGAAAAGATAAATGTCGCCAACAGGATTCGAACCTGCACCCTTCTGATGTCCGGTCAGATGATCTACCGTTGAGCTAAGTCGGCTTATCGCAAACCCGCCAAGTTAATCAATATATACTAGTGTTTCATCCAATAATTACTGTTTTTTATTATATTTCACCTGTAAACAACCAACTTTATTAGTATGAGGAAGGCTTGTAACGGCTAAATCCCTCAATAGATGGCGTCGAGACAAATTATGTCTACATTTTATTGGTGAAAAATGTTTTGACTTGCCAAATATTCATTAATTGAAAAACTAAAGTTTTAAGACAAGATTTTACAAGCCTTACAAGCCTTCCTCATACTAATAAAGTTGGTTGTTTACAGGTGAAATATAATAAAACAGTAATTATTGAATGAAAAACTAGTATATATTGATTAACTTGGCGGGTTTGCGATAAGCCGACGTAGCTCAACGGTAGAGCATCTGACCGGACATCAGAAGGGTGCAGGTTCGAGTCCTGTCGGCGACATTTATCTTTTCTCGGAAGGTTTTTTCAATTTGAATGAGTGTTTTAGGCTAATAATTATTGTTTATAAAAATAATTGTTACCCTGCACAAAAATCTTGTCTTAACTTTAGTTTATCAATTAATAATTTTGTTTTCTGTCTGGATTTTAGGATAATGCAACTGTTTTCAGCTCGAAATGTCATTTCCAACTTGTGTTATGAAACTTCATAAATATAAAAAAAAAATCCACATTTTCTATGAGAAAAATGAGCAGGTACTAGGTATTTAAATCTAGGGTGAAACCGAATAGTGTAGTAAGTCGCAGAATATTATACTATCATTGATCATTAATTATTTTGTTATTGTAATTTATTTATTACATTGATACATTGAATAAAAAGTTAAATTATTTTTCAATAGTATTACGATAAGTTTTTTCGCCAATTTATTAGCCAAGGCACCCAGGGGATTAATATAGTGCGTGTTCGAATAAATCTCTGCTGTATAGTCTGTTCAAACTACTTTTGTCTAGAAGTTTGCTCGGAAGGTGGAACCGAAGGCCATACTACATAATGATATGTAAAACTGTGTGGAGGTAAGAAATTAGCGCATTTTTTTGGAAAACAGCCTTGTTGCAAAACTGAAAATGTGTTGAAAATATTATTTATTTTGAGCTCCGGTGCTGTCCAATCAGTGTACAGTGAACACCTTTAGAGTTTTGTGGTTTTTAAGTAAAATAAGAATTTATTTATTTATTCATTACTTTAAAAAACAAAAACATTAGACACTCATCTCACTCGGACAGTCCTGTGTTGGGATGAGCTTTACAATTTTTGTGAAACGACATATTATAAAAAAAAACGAAAAATAACACCAAAGTTATTTAAACTATAAACAACTATAAAATCTACATTAAATCTTTAAGTTGGGCATTTATAGATTATACATTTATAGATTATAACAATAATAATTTCATTGTTACCCAAATAACTATCATAAAGTATCTGTACTCCAATTAGCCACAATAATAGCGTGACCATATTTTTGTTAATAAGAACTAGTGAGTAAATAATGATAGGTAAATAATAATAAGTAAAAAATAAATAGTAGTGACGACCGCACATCGTGGCACGGCGAACGAAATCCCACACCCCTCTCGCTCAGTACCATACCACTCGGCAAGTTAGAAACGCACGCAGGTATATATATATAGTAATTTTTTCCCGAATTTTGACAACGTTTTATCCTGCCGCGTTCGAAGAATGCTCATATGTACATCGTAATTTTTTAACCAATACATAAACGTATTGAGAAGGAATCTCTAAAATATGAACACTATGTTTAGGAAACTTGCAAAGATATTGAAATACTTAGAGACCGGCAAGAATAGGTTGGCGGTAGAATTATTTTGTCTTTCAATTATAAAATCCGTTTTTAAACACAAACTTATTAAACACACATTCCAGTCATCATCCACATTCTTGCAATGCTTCATAAAACATATCCGTTTTTCCAAGTCTTGGCATGACACGATCTAAGGAATTTATTTTGATGTACCTGTCTTCTTGTGGTGTACCCGCATCTTCCCATATCCACTAGCATGAGTAGAAATAGCAGAGCAAATGTTAGGTATATATCGTTCAGTGGCGAGCAGTTCATAAAGGCTCAAAACTTGTGCCTACCCGAAGAAAAATTAACTATGAAAAGAAAATAAAGGATAATGGAAAAAATACCTCAATTTTCTTGGTTAAATGAACATCTCACTTGAATTTGGCATGAAACTAGCACGCTCATTTATTCAGTTGACCACAACAATCAGAGGAATGCGATAATAATATAATGACCGTTTTCAATATTTAGTGCACATTCATTCATCCCGAAACTTAAAAACCTACACACAACCTACTTCTGGCAATAGAGCAATGCACCTTACTGATATCATCCCATTAAAGGCAAAAGTCACTATGCATCATACAGCGAGTATCGTGGCACTTAAGGGGAACGGCTGCGGTACCTGTTTCATACAAAATTGAATTTTGGATTGGAGGCCAAAATACCCATCCAAACGGAATAATATATTTTTTTAAATTAAAGGTTTAGTAAATATCTAGTACGGATGAAGTA
Organism: Halesus radiatus; assembly: GCA_022606495.2. Taxonomy (NCBI): domain Eukaryota; kingdom Metazoa; phylum Arthropoda; class Insecta; order Trichoptera; family Limnephilidae; genus Halesus; species Halesus radiatus. Next base: position 271,684 of record JAHDVE020008069.1, on the reverse strand, counting down.
TTTTTATTTATTTTTATTTTAATTTTTTAAGTATGTGCTATGAAAAAAAAAAACAGTTTTCATAATTTTAGAGGCAGCTTAGAAAATTATTTGCGGGTTTATCGTACTTTAAAAAAAACTTCTGATATCTAAGTATGATTACATAAATTAAAAAAAATAAAACATTAAAAAAAAGGTTTCTTCGGGTCGATATTTCAAATTCTTTATGGAAAATTTGTGTTCCACCGTAAATTGGTCATTTTTAATTTAATTTAATGTCCACCATAATGCTTATTTTAATATTTAATTAATGAAATTAATTTTATATTTTATCGTATTTTCAAAGCAGATGGGAAAAAACTTTTTTTTTTTAAATCACCATTAGCCCCTAAATAATTTTAAAGATGCTTTTAAAATCGCGAAAAATCAATTCCTTAATGGCCGATGTTTCACAAGGTAAAACATAAATAAAAAAAAAATACTTCTCATCGATACTAGATATTTACTAAATATTTAATTTAAAAAAATCATTCAGTTTGGATGGGTATTTTGCCTCCAATACAAAATTCAGTTTTGTATGAAACAGGCACCGCAGCCGTTCCCCTTAATGAGTTTTACCTTTAAGGGGACGATAATATGTATATATTTTTTTGTTTTTATAAAGTAAAAGATTTCTTCATTATCATCACATTAATCAGAAATTCGAAAACAGCGCTTTAAAAAATAATATTTATTATAAATATGTGGTCTGAAATGATTTATTTAAAACGCGCACTAACCACCGAACAAGCCATTCCGTTATCAAGACAAGTAGACCGGGTTCAACCACATAGCAGCTGATATGGCCGGGTGACACCTCGAGCCATACCTGATATCTGCCCACCGTCTAGCATTGTATACTGTCTACATTACTGCCTACCGTCACTACCTACTGTCAGACTGCCTAGGTCAAGTTTACCAGGCTTATCTCATTCACGTAACACCTACTGAAGAGGCAGCACTTAGCCTGCAAGGGGTGACTTTGTAAAAGTTTTAAGTTTTATATTTTAATACAAACAGTATAATATTTTGGTGGTAGTATTCAGTTAGTTTTGACTCTTTTAACATAGAAACCAATTTCAGTGATTTCGACTCTTTTAACATAGGGGTGGTTTCGTCTGAATTGATAAGGTGTAAGTTGTGTCAGTTTTCAGTAATTTACTATTTTATTGTTCCACCAACGTTTAACAATACACTTGATTTCAAAGGTTTGATATCTTCCATGTTGATAAGTAGATCATTTTTATTTATTGATTAAATAGCGTGTCAGTAAAATTTCCGAAATGCTTTCGTCCTGTTTTCCTTATTGTATTGTTTAAGACACGGATTTGTTAATTAATGTTGTGATATCATGTCTTTGTGATCAATGACATACCAAAAGGATAAGGAATTTGGGTTCAACTGCGTACGTGTTTACAAAATATTATAATATACCATAATAATTAGGTAGGTATACGTACATATCTGGACAATTTATTAATCTTACTTTTTTCACTTTATGTATTCTTATTGTGGATACCTGTGCTCCTTTGTTTTGTTTTGATTATGATTTTAATTTTATTATATTTATGTGCTTTTTTTGCACGAGTTTTCGTCAAATAAGGTTATAATGCTTTCAATAAAAAGCACGAGTTTTCCTCAAATAAGGTTATAATGCTTTCAATAAAAAGCACGAGTTTTCCTCAAATAAGGTTATAATACGTTCCATAAAAAAAATAGTAAAGCTCTTCACGTATTTTGTATATTCTTAAAGTTAATAAGGAAATTAAAAAAAAAATACAGGTACTTTCAACTAAACATTTTAATTTCATTGTATTGATGTTTTTTTAGCCATCGAGGGGTCATTAAAAAACATTTTTTTACCAACAGTATGTTAAATCAGGTTATAGCAATACCGGTTAATAAAATGTAAAAATTATAATCATAGTTTACCACCCCTGATACCCCAAAAATTGTCCAAATACGAAAGTTTGAGGAAAATTTGTAACTAAAAAATGATTAAATTTGATCAAAATCGTCTAATTCGTATTTTTCCAATTATTAAATCGCCTTTTATGGAAAACAGGATCCATGTTTAATCGAAACGAAGCAAAAACGCTTTATATTGAGAACCAAATTGAATTATTTAGCAAGGAAGTGTTATTAACAAAGAAACTAATATGATCATTTGAAGGTTGCTTTTATTAAGTAAAAAAAGTGCTATGTAAAAAGCAAGCTACAGGATATCAATTCTTAAAAATGCAACATCTAATAAAATAAATAATCAAACAGTTTCAAAGAAGCGTGTTGCATTACCTACTTAAATAAGGAATAATACATATTTTTTTTAACCGACATATTAAATGATTAACACCAAATTAACGTGTTTATGCTACTTATGGCATATTAGTCAATGAAAAACACTTAGTCCGTGCGTTATTTGTTGACAAAGGGTTCAGAATAGTTGTAATGTTTACCTTTTGAAAACTGTGTGAAAAGTGAAGTGATACAAATACTTGTTGTGGACTCATCTTAGGTTCGAAGCGGAGTAGCTGTCTCAGTCACTAGTCCAGTGGCTGCATCTAGTCCAAGGTTAACTCACCTGCTGCAGGCTGTATCAGTAATGAAGGTGAGTTAATTATTCTACTTGTTAATGCATTTGTGGCGTTCGTAAGAAAAGGGATAAAAGTTAATAAGATATTTGTTGAACGTGTAAAGTTAGGATTTTATCACTCCGATCAGCCACTAGAAACACTTTTCTTTTCTCATATCCCATGTGCACACTTTGATAAGGAAAATGAAAAACATTTGTTGTAAAGAAGATAACGCATTTAAATTTGTTGACAATGGAGACTCATGGCTTTGTTGTGCTTGACCGTTAAGATGAGAAAAATATATCGATTTTTTTAAAAGTAAGTCAATTTTTTAAAGATATTTTGTAGGTTATCGAAGAATCGTAACCAAATTGTTTGTAATCTTAATGAAAAGTCCAATTAAGAAAAACTTTTTTATTTTATTTAATCTTTCTACCACCAAGAAGTTGGTACTGATGAGAATAATATTAAATTAATTAATTGATTAAATTAATAAATCACATCTAGTAAATGGAATTTATTCTTTTTTCAAAGGGCAATGTTATGACCATAATCAATTATAATGTTAATTATATGAACATTATAAGGTTGTAACAACAATTTTATGGTAAGACCTTACCTTACTATTATAACGTCAGATATTATTGAACTTGTGATTAGAAATATTATTATTATATGGTAAATCACATAGGTATTATTAAGTCGACATAACATTCCTTTATTTGTTGTGAAGCTATGGAAATTGTGAACTTTATAAGAAACAATGTAAATATCTACATAGTGACTGTTTCTCGCCAGGAATTTTACGGTTTCCGTGGTTGAGTGGTTACAATCCTTGGCTATGAATGCGGAGATTGCGGGTTTAAATCTCGGCGTGCGGAAGTAAATTTTATTTGGCTAAATTTTGTTATTTCACAATTTATTCATTAAATAATATGTAGTACATTTGCGACACGTTCCAGAGTTGTAGATACTATCAGTATTGCCCTGGTGAAAGACCACCATTCAGAATCGAAAAGTTGCTTGAAATAGCTTTAACCGTGTTTGGTGACCAGATCTGAATAATCAGGTTCTTTCCACGTTCCCCTCCTCAATACCTTCAGCCTAACAACATACCCCAATTGGGGATGCCATAGTCTCACTGACTCCAGACAGTTGGGGACAGCTGGGACTCTTGAGTGGTATCACATAATAAAGTTTGTTCCACAGTGTTATGCGATTAACTTTTTTTTGTATTTAAAAAAAAAATCAATTGTTTACACATATAAGAAGAAAGGTCGGATGAAATTTGAGGCAACCTCAATGTTTTATAAAAAACAAATAATTATGAAACTCTAAACATTAATTAATATTTTCATACTTCATCGACTTAACTTATTTTTCCTCTCAAGCTGTGCATGTGACATATTAGGAATTACGTATGTCTAAACGGTGCCTACATAATTTTTACTTATTTCGAAACTTTATTTAGAGATTCTAACATTAAAAAAATATTCATTTAAATCATGTACTTACTAAATATGAGGTTTTCCGACATTGTTTTAAAATAAAAAGGTAAAAAAAAACTAGTAATATAATTAAATTAAATGTCAATTCAACAAAGTTCCTCACAATGGCCACAAGAAATAAATAACAATGCAGATAATCTGACTAAAACTCCATTAATAGAATTAATTAATTACATATTTTTTTAATAGTGATGGTTACGCGCAAATTTCGACAATTTTTTTTTGTTATGTCGCTAAAACTAGTTTTTAAAGAATCATAACGCCCCTGGTGTTAAGTAAAATGGAGGCTAGGATTAATTCATTATTATATTGATTAAGATTACTGAATTACCAGGTAATAAACTCGGTTATTCATTAAATTGGTAATAAAAATTGAGTAGGTTCTTCGTAATTTTTGATTATAAATACCCTGTGTAGAATCTTCAGCCTCCTCCGCTTTATCTGGGCAATAATGCATTTACGTCGACGGTAGCTCGTTACGTTTTCCAGGTACACTTGTGGATCAATTAAATATAAATTGCACCAATGCCAAAAAAACATGTTTACAAATATGTTCCGTAAAGAGGAATTATGTTCAATAATCGTGGATCAATGATATGAAATTTTGCATAAAAAATTTAACCATAATCTCTGCACATTAATGTTAAGGTTAACAAAACTAAAAAGAAAAATAATGTTTAAGAAGAAGAACGAGTTTCAGGTATAACCGTGCCTTTTTAATGTGCATATATTTTAATTTTTTATAATGTCATTTGTAGGTCAAATCCATATTGTTTTATTCAGTTTTTATACCGCATAAAGAACATACGATTGTGGCAGTAAACATAAAGTGGTTTAATGGGCAACGATAAGTTTTTCATAATCAATATTTTCCCCCCAAAAAGTTACGACTATAAGATTTTTCTTCACGTTGTTTTGTCTTATTTATTCTGTTCTAATTGCAGTTTCGAAGTTCCATAGTTCAATACAGAAATCGTATTTTATGCCTAATTTACTATAAATTTTACGCAGACAAATTTATGCAAATTTTACGACTTATAACGCGCGTTTAAGTGGTTTTGCTGATAAAAACAAACAGTTTTCAATTTTATTGTTTAGATAAACAAATGAACAAACAAATGAATCAAATACTTGAGTCGGGTCATGTTAAGAGCCAGAAAAACAGATGAGTGAATGTGAATGAAGTAAGAAGTGTATGTGTAGACAGAGTTATGTGGCGGTCTATATTCTCTTCCTACTTCTGCGGGGAAACGGGGAAATACTTAGTTGATTGTTTATAAACAGAAAATTTTGTTAATTTCATGTGCAGTCCAAAGGAAAAAAACATACATACATTTTATTCCCTTTGTCCTACTCGGATCGGGGACCCATCGCATCTACAAGACGCCTCCAGACAGGCTGTCCTTCGCAGCGGCATCCGTCTTTCCTCGCACCGCCTCTGAATTTGCTTCTCCTACATGGGGCAACCCACTGGACGTTTTCCCTCTGAAATAGCATTCAGAATTTTCAATGGAATTCGATCTTCTGTGCACAAGCCACCTTAGTTGCGACTTTTATATGAATAGTAGCATTGGTTTGATGTTTAGCTCCTCTCGGATCGTCGAGCTGCTTATTCGATCCAATTTTGCGACTCTTAGAAAAAAAAAACATGATTTTTATTAAGACATCTTCTACATCCTGAATACTATGTACGTTTCTACAATTTTTAAAAATTGTTTAAGAATTTAAATTTTATTATTCAGCATTTTATGAAAATTGATTTTATCAACAATATTTAGCAATCAAATTAGCATAATTTTTTTTTTCCATAGAGTTTTCATATGATTTTGGATTTAAGATCACTTACTTAGACTTTTTATTTACTTAGACGGATCTTAGAATTAAAAAAAAATCGATTATTATTGCCCTTTGCGCTATGCACAAAAATCTTGTCTTAAGTTTTTAAGAACTTTAGTTTATCAATTAATAAAAAAAAATCGATTATGTAAACAAGGCATTGCATTATTATATTCATATATAGTATATGTTCCTAGACATAATATCGACTGCAAGTAGATAAAACTTTTTAAGCCAAAAAATTAAAACTCAAATTTTTTTCCTGAAGTAATGTAAAATGTTACATTTCTATTTATAATGTGAGGTTAGACTCAACTCACTAACAGTATAAAAAAACAAAAATGGTTTAAAATGACGTAGTTTTTAGTATGAAAAATACACATTTTCAACTAAAACGATTTTATCATATTGTCAGTTGAAAATTACCACTTAAAAGTAATATTGCCAAAAAATTATACATTGAAGGGTTTTATCTATTTACAGTCGATATAAATAAAGCAATGTTAGTTGGGTGCATTAATAAATTTAAATTTAAAAAAAATATATATGTAGAACAAGTTATCAATGAACCGAAAAAACAATATTTATCAAGATAACTTGAACATAATTTTATTTTCTCAACATTTATACCAGACTTTAATAGTTCGAGATATGCGATAGGCTCTGGTGCACACTTTATTTCACTGGTTTTCACAACATTGATGGGGTTAAACGCTTCCATATCTGCAAACATACCTTTCATTATTCACATTTTTATGTCTCAGTCCACTGTTCTGTTTTTTCGACTTTTGAACAATATTCAATGAATTAATTTCGTTAGTAAATAAACTTTCCATACATCCATGAACCATCACCCATGATACTACGCTAATGATAGTTGAAACATTACAATTGCGCCATCACAATAAAGTGTAGTAATGCAATGTATTTTGTTCAACAATTCAATGTCAATCAATACATATCTATGTACCTAGGAATCCGGAAACTACAATTATACTTGATTATTATCGGTCTCAACTTCTTGCAATAATTTAAATATGCAAACGTTGTGAAATTACTTGAATAATTGCCTGTTTTTAAAAATTAAATTACTAGTAGGTAGTAAGTACACTAAAGGCCATACTTATATGCACAGGCGTCCAACAGAGGAACTAACGAACAAACGATTTTTTTTTTCAACCGCATTTATCAATTACATCATTTGATATATTGCGGTAATAGATATTATAATACGTTATTATTACATAATTAAACTTAGTTCACGTGGCGCATACGTAAAACGACGGTGATTTTGTACAAAGATAATCCAATCATTTATAAAGGCAGGTTGCACAGAAAGACATTCAACTTATTCACATCGAGAGGTGAACAGTTTAGGAAGGTACTTTAATAAATGAAATGATACAAGGATACAATTTGGAAGTCGGGTATGCTTACCGCCGCCCCGGTAACGATTCATTGGATAACCAACACCTCTGCCATAGGTCACCTCAAGTGGTTTGCTACGTTAGGTGACTTAGGTGGGGTGCCCGGGTTCATGCAGTGAGGTTTGTCCAGGTCTTGGCGGATGATGCATCTGCCCACCAGCCGCATGATGGGCTGGATCGGGAGAGGTCGGTTGAGGGAGACTACTTGATCTCTCCAGCTGGACTCTCTACCCATCGCCTTGCACGGCAGTGTCCGTCACTTTTGGACACACATAACCCCAGATTCCTACTCACCCTTTACACCCCTTTCCTTCCCAGATCTTCTTCTTCTTACTTTCCTTAAAAAAAAACCCCCACGGAGTACCTCAGAAGATGACATAGGACCTGAAGGAAATTATTAAATTATCTGTGTGGAATTAAAGTAAAAGAAGTTGTATATATTAGTTGTATCTTAATCATAAACTCAATACAACGACACCCCAACACCACTACACATACTCAGCCATAAAATGTTTTAACTAACTTCCTAAATAAATACAAGCTGAAAAAAATTATTAAGTTTTTAAGAAAAAATGTATATATATATATTATATATATATAAAAGAAAGTTAAAGGATTATAAAATAAAAAAAATGTACTTACATAAATATTATTATTACCATGTAAAAAATGTTGTTAATTATATATAATAAATATACATAAAATATATACATATATATATATATATACGAGTATATATTTATGGCTATATATATGTGTGTGTATCTATTTAGGTATTTCTTAATATCATGGTATTTGAGTCTACAATACCAGCTTTTGAGTTTTTTAGTTCAACTTGACAAAACCGTTATGTATTTTGTTTTACCTTTAAAGCGTTTATTTTGGATTAGCAAAATATTTTAAAAAATTGAGTTGAATACGAATTTTATAATCAAAACTTTGAAAAGCGTTGTGTTATATATGATTTTTTTTATATACTCACAAATCTTTGGTGTCCATAACAATTAAACATAAAAATAAAATAAATCTCAATTATTGTAAATATGTTAAATAAGCGAGTATTATTTATAATTTAGCGAAAAACACCCTTGTAACTAGTATATGCTGTAAATTAAAATAACGAAGCACTTCTTGTATCATTATTCACGTTCAGTTCATAATAATAAAGTTGGTGGCAATGAACATTCATATGACTGTGAATAAACCAGTTTACCAGGCTTTTTTCATTATTCCGTTAAAATTATTAAATACCCATAGTTCCCCTTTTTTTAAATTAAACGTAAATCAAATTTAGTAATGTTATTATTAAGTTATTTTTAGTTTTTATTATTGTGACAGCTGTTTCGGCGTTTAAGGCCATTTTCAAACAGTGGTTAATCCACATTGTGACGATTTATTTGTATGATTTTATTTACTCCTACTCCTTTCCAATTTCGACGGGTTTTTAAAATAAATAATGATTTATTTCCGGTTAAACCGATTTAATTAGAAAACAATTAAAGTTCTGAATTCTGCGAGGTTTTCACATTTATAATGTGTTTCCTCGAATTTAACTGACAATATTTTCTTAATTGATTTATTTAAATGTGTTCTACGGTTTTGATAATGTGAACATACTGAGAAGCGGTGAATATATAATTTTCCTTACTTTATTAATTAATGTTATATTAGGATCATTCGTTCGTTTATTAATTTCAAATTGTTCGAGTAAATTTAATATTTTAAAATTTTCTACTTTCAAAGAGTCTATTTAAAAAGAAAAGCTAAAAACATATTTTTTAAAAGGAAGTAATCAGTTAGTTCTATGGCGGAGTAGTGTTATAGGTACATGTTGTTCTCATACACATTTAAAAAAATATATATAAAATGGAAAAAGGGAACAGTGTAAAACATGTTGTGCCAAGACCTTTAATCTTGCTTATGCAAATACTTTGCAATCTTCGAGCCCTTGAAATGTTCTTGCCCTTCGAGCAAATACACACCTTCAGCACGATACATTCCACAGAGGTTGATGACTCGCAAACGAAAAAAAACCAACCACTTTAAACCAGTTATCCATATACTTTCAATTTATGCAAAGTAGATTGCAATACATCTTGATAAATTATTTAAAATCGATTAAGATAAGACGACTGATATTAATTTAAGTCGTAAGCACGAGAAGGCTATATGAATTTTATTAAAAGTTAGTTATCAACCTCCGTGGAAGAGGGTTAAGATTTCTGGCTCCAGACTCCGAGGTCTCGGGTTCTAAATACGAAGGTGCGAAATTACTAAGATGAAATCAACATTTTGCTTATTAACCAAGCGAAATAACTCAAAATGTTGTATATCATGTATAACATCCTATCACTATTTCTTCCCCTTATATACATAATTCATTTTATCTTATTTACCTATACGGAAATTGAAGAATTTGGAGCTTTCGTGCAGCATCACATAAATTATTTTACAATAACTGAAAAATAGTTACTTTCACACTTTTGTAACTGTTAACAATTTAATAAATTAATTAGAATAACGTTGTTTACAATACTTTTAAATATATAAATATTAACATATTTCGAATTCAAAGCTTTTCTCATCAGGATAAACGGTATACTAAAAATAATGACAAGTATAGACATTTATAAAACAAAATAATTTAAGAATACACAAATTACAAACATAAATAAAATTTAACAATAGTTGATGAAAATAGGTAATTAATTAATTGAAAATGTAAAAACTTATTGAAAAATAAAAAATAAAATATTATAAAATGTTAAATAATAAATTTACGTTATAAATTAATTTTTTTTATTTTTTATTATTAATATAAATAAAATAGTTGTTATCATTAAAGTATGTATTAATATGGTAGTATTCTAAATACAATTATTCATGTGAACATAAATTTAAGACAGAGCTATTTAAAGAATATGTATGATTAATAATAATATTTAAATGACTATTAACAATGTTTCTAATTTCTAAAATTTCAAATTTATCTAATTGTACACTAATTGCATTTGTATGTAAAATTTTTAAACCTTTATTTATGTCAAAATAATGATTTGTGTTTCCAAAATATGGTTGGCCAATTCAAAATATTTATCATTAATTAAACACCTTAGAGTGCTTCTTGACTCTAGTATTAAAATTCTCTAATAAAAAATACTTCTCTATATAAAAAAAGTTACATTCATTATAAATTGATTTCAATTTATTTAAAATATCATATTTATTCTTGTTACGTAAAATATGATTTTCTAATTTTCCATTAATATAAGGAGCTGGTTGGATAAATTATTCAAATAAACTTTCAGATATTAAATGCTAGGGCAACGAATTGCCGAATAATTAAATATATTGACGATTAAATAAAACTTCCACGCTGGGTCACTTGGTATGCATTGCTCGCAACTGTCTGCTACGAAATAGGAAATCAAATAAGACAAGTACTCACCGTAATGCATTCATTGATCATCGCACTGTACAAGATGTGCGATGATTCATTACGAGGGACGTGCATTTTTCGTGTTATTTTTCGGAGAAAATTGTGTTATTTTTGTCGAAATTTGTAAAATGTTGACAAAAAAAAATAGTGATTTTGTATTAACTTTTTGGCACTTTGCAGCAAAAAATTGGCGAAACTTTGTTTTTTTTTTACAAATTCCCAAATTAATGACAGTGCTCGGTGTTTTCGACTTGACGTGAGCTGCGTTGCAACGTATAGGTTGTCAAAAGTACAGATAACGAAATGATTAGAATGAATATAGAAAACCTTAATAAATGCGAAAATTCCCTTTTTTGATGAATTTCGCATTATTCTCGTGAAAATGACAAAGTTCACACAATAACTCGTGTTATTGCAAACGCGAATTTTTCAGGTCTCTACTACATTGCGATTTGTTATACTTAATAAATTAATACCATTGTCCTAAAATTACGATGAGATATCAACATTATTTACACCCATGCCGTCCTACATACGGAAAAGAGTTCAGTATGGTGATTACAAAGGTTTTCGGAAACCAATTGTTAATTTTTGCCCCGATATCCTATTTATATATTTTATTAAATCCTTGAAATAAATATATATTCCCTTGCCGGAAGTGTTTTAGATTAATTAGAAACGGTATCTACGAGTATTTAAGAAAGGAACAATATTATTAATTAAAATAGAAACATGTTCTTGGTCAAGGATGTATTCTGATGTTCTCTTGTTACCCAGACAAAAAAGTTGGTCTCTAGTAATTTATGTTAATACTTTCAGCACCGATAAAACCTTAGAAAATTATTTGAAAACTTTTCTTGATAAATGTTTTTTTGCTAATTTCAATAGTTTAGATATGTTTCTAATTTGATATTAATTATTTTTAGTCCCCAAAGGATTATTTTTTGTTTGTAAGGAAAAACATCTAATATACAAACAATTGTTTTATTAAAAACAAAACAATTACAGTAAAATATAAAGAAAACATAAAACAAAATAAAAAAAATAATGACCAAGCAAGACCGTCGAAACGGGAGCTGTCATTATATCTATTTGCGCTAGTTTTAGCGAGAAAAAGGATTATAACATAACCAAAAAATGGGCGCTGTATAGAAGATTCCGAACTTTTAGAAAACGATCACTTTGGTTAAAAAAATCTTTAGTCACTGGAAATTTGTTTTAGAAAGTTTGTTTTATTTTATAATTAACACTGATTGTTAAGGGGTTAAAAGTCCACATAATTTTGTTATAAATCGTACCACGTTACTAACAAACAAGAAATATCTAATACTGTGCATTGACAAACACCTAACATTTAAACAACATATACAAGGAATTAAATAAAAATCACCCCCTTAACTTATCCGTTACTTTATTTTTAAAATAATTATATTATAGCTTAGTTCAATCACATATAAACTACTTAAGGTGATGCAATGCGAAGTAATGAAAAATCACTGGTTTGAAATTTTGATAGCCTAGAAATATCATAGAATATTTAAATAAACGCTTCAAGGAGAATACACTTTGGCCTTTAGTTTTACAGGGCATTTTTTTGGTCAGTCTTTCTATAAGCCTAGAAAAAAATGTTTAAAGTGCGAAATCTCCTATTTACAAATATTTTTTTCGGATCTTGTCATATGGTTCATTGTGACAAATTAGGTTTTTTAGAATATGACCGCAAAACATTTAAACATTTGTGCCTGAGCTTTACAAAATAAGATAAAATACGCATTTTGATGATGTTTTTGTACGAATTTCAATTTTTTCGCCACCTGCATATGGAGTGCGTGATTTTGTTCGAATTTTACGAAGTGGATCCCCGTAATTGAAATCTGGGTAAACACATGAAACATTCATAAATGAATTACAGGTTATACAAAACGAGGTAATGAAAAAGCTATTTAACTTCAATTCTAGAACATCCACCAAAAACATAGGAAACAAAACAGTTGATAATATATGTCTCCTAATATATAAAATAAAAAATATTCCCATACATACGCACAGAGAAATGATAAAACATTACAAGTATACCCACTCTTCACACGACAACATTATAACATACATTTAAATACCATACATATGCGATATGGCATGAAAACCATTAGCTATGATGTTGGCAATTGAAATAATTGCCTTTCAGACGAAATAAAAAAAAGAATAAAGTCTAGGTTTATTTAAGAAGAAATTCTTTCATCTAAAAATAAATGAACAAAATAATTGAACTGTATAAGATTGTAATGCATACGCAGGTGTTAGTTAATTCCAGTTAAGTATGTGAAAATGTAATTTTTATTTTTTCTGAAATAAAAAAAAAATCGAATTTTGAAAATTTTATGCAAGGTCTATCTCCCATACCGATAGTTTACTGGCTATATATATACTGACATTTCTGCCGTCACAAGGCAGTCACGTATGTTCAAGTTTTCATATTTTTACATTACATTGCGTTCTTTGAGACCAAATGTACCCATTTCTCTCATAAAAACCCCAGATTTCACGAGAAAAAATGTTATTCGAGTGGTTTTACAAATAAAATGGGTAAACATAATTTGTTAAAAACGCAATGGAAACACTAATATAAAAGTAAGTTAATTTGCATACACTTGACTATTTCTTATGACGGCAAATTTGCAGACACGTGTGCGAGTCCATGCAGTGCGACATCGTGTAGCGGGCAATCTCGATTTCATATCAACCCGTGAGGGACCAGCCCACATTTCTCATTTTTATTTCCCCGTTCGAAATTTAAATCGATAAAAAAAAAAACGCAAATCGACAGAAGTCGGGCAACTTATAATTCATAATTATACGTAAATACGGTTTTGGATAGGGGATGGCGAGAATCATTTTTGTGTTTGACGCCACCAAACCAAAAGAGGAAATAAATCAAGCCTTTTTCTTTTCTTTTCCGGGTTCTTAAGTTTTTTGATTGCTCTAAAAATGGTGTCCCCTTTTATAATTTGTTTTATCTGATCTCGAGGTGGAGTTTTCATAAATATATTTTCATATAAAGGGTCTGTCGCAAAAGTATCGAGAAATTTTTTTTTTCAGACAATTTATAGCTAATAAAATTACAAACACTTAATATTCTTCAAAATACGCCCTTTGGGCGTCAACACACTTTTTTTGCATATATATGTATTTTTTAATCGTTATTTATTTAAGTTAGCTTAATTTTCTTCGATTCTGCATAATTTATAAAGAAAATTAAAATAAAACTAAAGAAAAATAATAAAAAAGTTAATGAAAACCTTGGGCTCAATATTATTCCTATTAATAATGAAAACATATAATTGGTTGGAAGTTTTGAATTTATGTTTTAATTGTAAAAGATGTGCATATGGCGTTTTCTTTTCTATCAGAACATGCATACGACGCGACGCGCGATGGTCTGATATTGAAATAGTGACTTTTGTGACGATGTATGCTTTAGCGAAGGTGGGTATTGGTAATTTAAGGTGGGTTCAAAGATTGACTCGATAGCTTAGTGGTAGTAATGAAATCCCTGAGGCATGTGTGTGGTAAAACCATGTATGACTGTGTGTAAAACGTTGAGATTTGCAAATAATGCAATCTGATGTATGAGTAAGATTATGAAAGGGACGCTTAGATGGTTCGGGCATGTAGAGCTGGTGAGTGAAGAAAAGAGTAAAGGAGAATATATGATACGAATGTGAATTGTAGAAGAAGTCGGGGATGCCCGAGGAAGACATGGCACAATGAAGTGAACCAAATACTTGAGTCAGGCAATTCCAAAAATAACAGAAGAGTATGTATGAGACGATGTATAAATGTTAATGGAGTAAGGAGTGTGTGCCAAGACCGAGTTGTTTGGCGGTCCGTCCCCTCTTTCCCCCTGCGGGGAAACGAAGTGGTGGTTAGTTAATTAGTTAGTATTTTTGTGTGCTTTTTAAAACGAAATAATTTGTGCAAAATCGTGTAAAATATAATAGTTCTTAATTTTTCTCCGTTCTTACAAGTATTATTAGGGTATTTTAATAATTCAATTAAATCTTATGGGTGGAGCCAACACACACAACATACGAACAAGATTGTACACTGATATTCGTGACATATGATTTGTGTTCTATGAAACAAAACAAAAAATGTGTTATTCGAACAAAGGAACTTAATGTCCGAATTATGCGTGGATTGCAAAATACGCGAATATTCCGGTTATTTGTCCTTGGCGTCAATTTCCTAGCAAATAACCAGTCGATTTGATACCCGTTTCACATATATGCTGTTCATCAATTCAATGTGAGTTTTATACTAATCTGAATATATACATATCACATATGTATGATATTCACGTTTATATGAACCACTTTGAATTCACATTAAGGTATAAATCGTGGGTCGGGCGTGAAGTAAATGTATTCATAAAATAAGGAAAATGTTTATTAATCAGTCAACGAGGAAAAAACCTTTTGTTGTCTTTCGCTTTATGTGCCCGGGAAAGTGTATTTAAAATATAAAGTTTACTTGTGACGATTTTAAGTCGATAGGTTAAATGATGTTAAACCGCAAAAACTGATTAGAATTTATGGCTCTTCCGCCATTATGTGATGCTATTTATTATTTTAACATATTTTACATAGATAGCACAATAGCTGGAAAATTGTGCACTTATTGCTGGATGTTATTTTATTCCAAATAATTCATGTTATTAGCATGAGGAATATACTCGTATAGAATAATAAATAAGCATCGCTTTCAAAACATGTTGATATGTGTATATTAATAAAGTGGTGAACACAAAATAATTTTATTTCATTTATTTAATAATGTATATTTTGCTTTTAAAATGTTTGAGTGATAGATTTTTTTTTCGGAATGACAGTATTAAGCGTGTTATCGAAAACAGTTAAATAATTTTTAATAATTACTTTTTTTTTTTGGTTTTACAATTCTGAGAACTAATTTGGTTGTAAAATGACAAAACGTTTTGTATCCACGACGATATACCAAATGTGTTCCTTACACGTAAATCAATATTCGTACGATAGCGGGCTCGATTAAAATTGCTGTCTAACCGGTGGTATATATTTCAAGGTGTGGCGTGTTGTACTAAATTGTCTTCTAGAGGTGTTTCCCTACCTCATTTATTCGCAGGGAACGAATATTTAATTTTTTTTGCATAGTATTATTTTTCATACAATGGGAATTTATACCCGTATTAGTCAGCAGGAGTTTTGTTCAACAAGTATATATAATTATTATTCTGAATCACTTATCAGAAATCTTCAGTGTTTTTTTTATTTTTTACATTTATCACACATGCAACAGTATCACCATTTTAAAAACATTAAAAGTAGAATATTTGATTTAGCCATCTCCGAATTCATGCTTAGAGTTCAATCAGCCTTTGCTCTTTCTAAAATGGACGTGCATCTTAAACCAATCGAAATAGATCTTACTATATATGCCTTGCACAATCTTAATGATAATCTTGAACGTTATTTATTCAATTTCAAGGAAACAGATTATCTCAACTGTATCAAAGAATTATTCCCAATGACCACACCAGAAACACTAAATTGCAATGACTCTCTTAAAATTTTGTATAATAGCTTCTTGCCTATTATTGAGAAATACACTTCTAATAAAAATAACAGAAACAAAGATCCCATTTGGCACTCCTGTGCTGTTTTTTTGTTATTTATTTTTTATTTGAAATATGTAACATAATTAAGTGCTGGACAGTGAATATTACAATGAATGGTTTGCTCACCTATTACTCGAATCATCACCATAACCATATTTACAATGAGTAATTTCTGTAATTATTATTAAATGATGCATTCTGTTGAGAGCCTAAATTAAAAAAAAATAAAAATATAAAAGTACAAATTATTCCAAAGCTACAATTGCAGCGCCCTTTTTGTGTCCATTAAATGTGAGACTGTAAGTGCCAGATCATGATTTTAAATAATACATAATTAATGAGTCAGTGTGTTCGTGAAGAAAATTCTTGGTTCAAGGTTAAAATAATAAATGCTATCGAGTTTTATCATTTTGATAATATCGACATATATACTCGTATATATATTGTACACTAGATTCAAAAGCTTGATATTTAAGGCGACTGATTTAAAACATGGAATACTGATATACTCGCTAAAAATATTTTGTCGAATCAAAGCAGTGCTTTAAAATTAAATTTTATTAAAAAGTTTACCCTTACCCTTACACAAATTTTTATGTTTTGTTTGATAATGACGGTTAAAATTAAAATCCATTACCGTTCCAACACTTTTTCCACGCATTAAACTATATTTTTAAAGTAATCATTGCAACAATTTTTTCCACCTGTATTATGAAGTAATATAAAATTAAAACAAACGAGAGGAAAGAAGACGAATAAAGCATTATATCTACGTATTATATACATGTTAAATACGGAGATTATAGAATTTATTATCAATATTCTATCAATTTATTTTCATCATTTTTAGAGGGTTTTTTATACCTATACCTATACCTAATGATACAAACGAAATAATGACCGCGATGACGTTTGGGAATCCCTGGTCTAGCTCATGTGAAACGAAGCGATCACAAAATTGCCTTAAAATCACAAAATTTGTAATTCAAAAGGCGCCTTACTGTTCTTATCAATTTTGATGCATAACTAATAAATATTTAACAACTGATCTGTGAAGAAATTGTCTCTTTGCCGTCGTAACCTAGATTTTTTTTTGTGGAAATCGTTCATTTATACATCTGCTTTATTACATATGCCCGTTTGGTTATTTATTGCAGGTTGAAATATGTAGAGTGCAATGGCTTCTGATGCTCACCCTGTTTATATCGGGAGGGTGCGATGGTCAACTCAATCGAGAAAATACGTTCTTTCACTTCTTGAGGGACTTGACCTCCAAAATCGTCGGCAGGAGTACGGGCGAACCGAGGCTTCTGCAGGAAGCCGTGAGAAATAATGTTAGTAAGTATGAATGCGTCATTAATTGTACGGAATGTAGTGCAAATCAAGATGGAGATGATCTAAACACCAATAGGATTATGAGGCCACAAAAACAAAAGTGGTCTAACCCTATATCCGAAGAATGGAGAAAATGGAGATTGACATTTTGACGTTTTCATCAGTTTAAACTTACTCTTTTTAATGGTAAGGGGAACTAATTTTGGGGTTAATCTCAGTTTTTTCTAAACATTGTATTTAGAATTATACCATAAGAAAAAAACAATTTTTACTTTTAACGTGTTTGTGATGGTTAGATCACTATTGCAAGAGCGGTGTTTATGGAACCATTTATTTTCCCTGGGGAAATGACTGTATAGAAAAACATACATAGGTATATACATTAAATAAATTACTTAAATTCACAAATAGTGACGGTTAGACCCCTCTTGATTTATTTGGGGTATTCAATCGTGTTGAGCATTCTACTATTCTTAAGCCATTCTGTAAAACTTTGCAGTGTCAATAATCAGGGTAGATGTCCGTTTATGACGAAAACTGACATGACATATCTCCCCTGATGTTGAATATTGCAAAGTTGTAGGAAACGCGGATTTAAGAAGGAGAAGGAAATGCAATAAGGCACAATATTCAAAGGTTTGACCTTTTAATGCAGATCGCACATAGATAATATTTACGTAATCGAATCATTTTACCAGAAAAAATTACAAATCATCTGATGTTTTTAAAAAAAATAATTTTTTTATTATTTGATTAACAATATTGGTTCCCATACACGTAGGTCTATTCACATCTACCAGCACCGCACAGTGCAGAACAGTACAGTACAGTACAGACACGACAACATTAGTTGCTTACATTATCTATGAACACATTCATATAATAGCGTGCGTAAGCGTAACGTATCCGCACATGCACGGGTAGGCAGCGGTCGGCTAGAATATTTTGACGTCTCGCTGGTCACTTGCGACGTCAGCGTCTCCGCATTTAGTATGAACAACAACCGTTAGCATCGCCATCTTCGTCAGTTGGCGTCATTAGACGCAGATATTACTAAAACCGAAAAGATCGATAACGAAAAATTTATTGAATTGGTCATGGTATTATAAAATCATGTTGTTGCGGACGCTAAGGCTCACTTGCCAGTTCAGTTGACAGCCGTACTCGCGTCTATGCTGTGCCTGCACTGTACTGTTCTGTACTGTGCGGTTCTGTACTGTGCGGTCCTGGTAGATGTGAATGGAATACTCGCATCTGTGCTGTGCCTGTACTGTTCTGTACTGTGCGGTGCTGGTAGATTTTAATGGAATACTCGTGTCTGTACTATGCCTGTACTGTACTATACTGTTCGGTCCTGGCAGATGTGAATGGAACACTCGCGTCTGTGCCTGTACTGTACTGTTCTGTACTGTGCGGTGCTGGTAGATGTGAATTTACTGTACTATACTGTGTGGTCCTGGCAGATGTGAATGCAACACTCGCGTCTGTGCTGTACCTGCACTGTACTGTTCTGTACTGTGCGGTTCTGTACTGTGCGGTCCTGGTAGATGTGAATGGAATACTCGCGTCTGTGCTGTACCTGCACTGTACTGTTCTGTACTGTGCGGTGCTGGTAGATGTGAATGGAATACTCGTGTCTGTACTATGCCTGTACTGTAATGTACTGTTCGGTCCTGGCAGATGTGAATGGGACTGTACTCGCGTCTGTGTACTGTGCCTGTACTGTACTGTACTGTGCGGTCCTGGCAGATGTGAATGGAATACTCGCGTCTGTACTGTGCCTGTACTGTACTGTACTGTGCGGTCCTGGCAGATGTGAATGGAATACTCGCGTCTGTACTGTGCCTGTACTGTACTGTACTGTGCGGTCCTGGCAGATGTGAATGGAATACTCGCGTCTGTACTGTGCCTGTACTGTACTGTACTGTGCGGTCCTGGCAGATGTGAATGGAATACTCGCGTCTGTGCTGTGCCTGCACTGTACCGTTCTGCTCTGTGCGATGCTTGTAGATGTGGATAGACCTTTAACTATTAACTCGTGCAGATAAGCCATTCTTATTTATAATATTTGAATTTGAATGTTCTTTGTGTTAGAATGAAGTAAATAGTAGTGGACTTTGGAAGGGTAGAAGATAGTATCATAGTAATATAAGTGGCTTCATCACAGTTTGATAATGCCTTCGGAAGGCGAAACAACTGTCACGAGTAATAAAAAATTACCTAGCAGACCTTTTTTTTTGTAAATAATCTGTTTTTTTTTTAATGAATAATAACGGTTATTATTTAAATAAAAAAAAACTATTAATTTTAATGGATTTATACAAAATAAACTGGAATATAATAAATAATTGAGGTTCTTAATTAAAAAAAAATCGATTTCTAGAAAATCCAGGATAAGATCCCAGAGTCAACGGATTTCCCTTGCCGCTTCATCGGACCAAATGAAGCCGTCAAAACCAAGAAGCGGAAAAGCCGATTCGAGCAGATGCCAAATGACGTTGATATTAGTCAACTTCCTAGAGCCCGGTCTGAAGTCAGGCCGACGTCAGTTCACAGCCTGAGGCCGGGAGACTTTGACATCATAGCGGCCATGGGGGATTCCCTGACAGCGGGAAACGGCGCTGCCGCTTCCAATATTCTTCACGTTATATCGGAGAATAGAGGGATTTCGTGGTCTATTGGTAAGTCCCACAATCTAAAGGATTGAAATTAAATGACGCTACAATGATTTACTGAAGAATAATTTATTATGTCTACAAGACATATTGCTTGTTCCACGAATATAACTTGTAGTATTGTTTGTTACATAAATATAAAAAAAAAACAATGAAACATATTATAGCTTCCATGTATAGTGCTATCTATATATCGTAGATATAATATATATTTTACAACGCGAGTTTTCATTTGTTGGAACTCGGATACTAGGAACGTGGGAACACATTCAGTAAAACAGTATTAG
Source organism: Halesus radiatus (assembly GCA_022606495.2). Lineage (NCBI taxonomy): Eukaryota > Metazoa > Arthropoda > Insecta > Trichoptera > Limnephilidae > Halesus > Halesus radiatus. The sequence continues at coordinate 250,933 of JAHDVE020008069.1, read as the reverse complement.
CTATTCGCGTTTGAATGTGTGAATAAAGCTCACAATATATACCCACATGTTTGTCAATGTCTTAACCCTTTAGGTGCCACCGAACGATATATCGTTCCGATACATTATTGTACTTGAACGCCACAGAACGACATATAGCTCGAGCCATAAAATTCGTCACGCGTTACCCACGGTTATAAAATTATGTCACATTATTGAAAACATGTATCTAAAAATAAAAGTAATCAAAATAAAATAAATATAAATATATAAATAAATATAAATATATAAATATATATTCGTGGATTATCGACACTTTTGCAGCATTTAAAAAAAAATACATGTGGCACCTAAAGGGTTGAAGTGTATAGAAATATAGACGTTGTCAGTTGTCAGTGTCTACTAACAAACTACGGAAGTAGTTTAGCAGGATTCAAATGTCAATAATTTTTTTAAAAAATTATAAATGAATTTAAAATTACTTTGTAATCACCACTTTATTAATATATACATATCAATATGTGCCGAAAGCGAAGCTTTCCTCATCATCAGGAATATACAGATTATAATGTATATTCCTGATGAGGAAAGCTTCGCTTTCGAAACATGTTGATATGTACAGAATATATTGTATATTCCTTATGAGGAAAGCGTCGCTTTCGAAACATGTTGATATGTATATATATTAATAAAGTGCTGATTACAAAGAAATTATCAATTCATTTAGTAATAATGACGCCACAAAGTGAATACCAATCTTTTGAAGAAATTATAAAATATAATTTATTTATTTAAACGCCGATTGGGCTTTTATAAACATAAATACAAAATATCCAGAAAAATATATGAATTAGGTAAATAATTATATAATAAAATAATTGTTTTGCGACAATTCTTAATTAATATTGGATTTAATTATTTATGCTTAACCTTAACAGCATTCAAATGTATTTTGAAAAATACAACCATAAATATGGAAATCATCATATATTATTATATTCTAATTGGCACACACTCCCATTTTAAACAAACATTACAAAAAACAGTCTCCATTTTTGTGGAATTTACGAATTTGTAAAAATTCCATAAAAATGTATATAAAAATTCCAGCATATTATGTGAGTAGCTAGTAATAAAAATTTGATTAGTTTTTCAGAACTCTAAATCATTTAATAATACAAAATCGGACCCCGTTGTTATAATATAATATAATGAATCGCATAAATATTTAGAAACTATATTGACAATGTCTACCACAAAAAAAAACATTTAGAAAATCCTTTAAAAATCTACAAGTGTACCCCAGATACAATCACTTCATGATACAACCATTTGCAGAATCTGCTCTATTGTTATACATTATATTAAAATATATATGTGAAATAACTCATATTCGATCACGGCTATCACGAATATTGAAATCATTTTAAAATGTCGAGGGTTGAAAGAAATGGTGACAACTGTCGGAGGGATCAACTGTAGGAGAGATCAATTGTCGGGGGGATCGACTGTCGGGGGGCCAATTGTCGGGGGACCAACTGTCGGGGGGACAACTGTCGGGGAGCCAACTGTCGGGGGGCCAACTGTCGGGGAGTCAACTGTCGGGGGGACAACTGTCGGGGAGCCAACTGTCGGGGGATCAACCGTCATGGAACCGAAAGAAATAGAATAGTATTAAAATACAATAAATTGTTGACTTAATAACATGTCTCGCATTTGATCAAATTTTCAAAAGTAGTGTCGGTGTACGATTCAATCATACTTCGATAGAATTGCTTTTATTATTATCAATTTAATAAAAAAATAAATTTTTTGGGGTTTTAGTGGATGATTATATGGTCGTTCATGTATGCAATATGCATAGTACTTATTCTGCTCTGAGATAACTGAGTAAACATTCTTTAACCATGCGGAGATCGTCAACGATGATAACTTGGCCACCGACCCCAAATTCCTTAGCCCGTGTTTTAAATTCTTACGGAAAAGATTATCAAATAAACATTAGTTAAAAAAAAAAAAAAAATTCACTTACCGGTTACACATTGAAGTAGAATAATACTTCAACCTAAGATTTTAGCATGGATAAATTGTTTTTTTTTTTAACTTTTTTTTTATAATTTTTTTTTATATGAATACCCCACTGCTCCCAACTGTCTGGAGCCAGTGGGACTATGGCATCCCCAATTGGGGAATGTTGTGAGGCTGAAGGTATTGAAGGAGAAGGGGAAGAGGAAAGTGGGGAAATACCTGGCTATTCAGATCTGGTCACCAAAAATGGCTAAAAGCCATTTCAAGCAACGTTTTCAATTCTGAATCGTGGTCTTTCACCAAGGCGATACTGAGAGCATCTTCCACTCTGAAACGTGCGCAAATATACTATATATTGCATAGTGTTTCACACGAAGAGATCCATCTCGCAAACTTCTTTTTCTTCTTCTGATGTTCTTCTTAATTCCTATCGGATGTAAACTACCATCAGGGCAATCTTCATCTTGCGGCTGCAACTTAGTAGAACTGCCCTAAAACCAGCCACGTTGACTTGAAAGCCGGAGGGTCCAACCGAACGATCTATCCATCATACACGATAGTCTTTCACGTTGACTTCATCTTCCTCGCGAGGCTTCTTCTGTCCACTTGCGGAAATGGGCCTACTTCAATTCTTTTCAGATTTGTCGACCCCTGGCGGGTTTCACTCATCCAAAGGCTTTTCATGTGAAATCCGCACAAGAGGTCCAACTGGTCGGAACTATTCAACTGAAGGGAAGAATATCAGTAAAATGAAGGCTGGGAAGTACCTGGCTCTTCAGATCAAGCCATTTCAAGCAACGAATCGAGTACTACTTTAAGCCTGCAGTTCTCTTCAGATAGTCAGCCAACTGTGGGCGACACCTCTGCTACTCTTTCTAAATCAAAATAGTATATACTTTCAGTATCGCCCTGTTGAAAGACCATTACCATTCAGAATCGAAATGTTGCTTGAAATGGCTTCAGCCGTATTTGGTGACCAGTTTTAAATAGCCAGGAACTTTCTAACTTCCTCTTACTCATCTACTTCCCTACCCACTCACTTCAACCTCAAAGCGTAACCCAATCGAGGATGATGTAATCCCACTGGTGCCGAACAGTTGGAACTCTTATGGCCCTCATGGGGTATTCACATAAAAAAACGAAGGACGCCAGATACAGAGGTATATACTGATAACGATACAGCCTTATTACGTCTGTAATTAATGCCTATTGTTTGCATTTTTTAGGGGGTCAAGGAACCTGGAGGGAGTACCTGACCCTGCCCAACATCTTGAAGGTGTACAACCCCAATCTGATCGGGTTTTCATTGAACGACGCCTATGGGTATCACAGAGCCAGCCAGTTCAACGTGGCCGAACTGGGGGCCATGTCTAGAGATATCCCGTACATGGCCAAGGTGCTGGTGACTAGGCTCACCAAGGATCCAAGAGTCAATCTCAAAAATGATTGGAAGGTGAGCATATTATGGACGACCTAGAAGTTTTTTCAGTCATTTGCAAAATTAATAAATTACAGCAGTGATTTTTTTACTTGTGTCATTAACTACTTAGTGGCTACTACTAGAGATTGGAATCCGGATTGCGATAAGTTCGGACTACAGGATTTTTCGCAATTTTTTTATATATAGTAATAGAATTATTTTGATTTGAAAAATTTAATGAAATAAGTTATTTCCATCGCAATGCAATACGAAATGAACTCGTCCACAGGCCAATGGGTATGCAATATATGTAGACATTCCTGATGAGTAAATTTGTAATAAGAGGGTTCAAATTCCAACAATATATTTCCTTCATGAACAATACTTGAATACAATCATTTTAAGATCTGTTGCTCATGACGTAAATGCAGTGGCATACCGTTCGTTTTGATTCGGTCGTCTATAAATTCCAGACAGAAAGTGCTGCCCATTTTTCGTGATCGTATTATAAATGTTACGACCCTCGTCAGATTTAGTTTGTGACGATTGGCGCCATTTTAATTTTTTTAAATTTATATTATCCCCGTTAGCCGTCGACTCTCGACCCGTTTAAGCATATTTAAATTAATTTTTTTTAAATCTTCGGAGAGTAAATCTATTTTTATCACAATATCAGAATTCGCCTGTGGGGTCTCGCTACGCTCTGTATATAAATACGTATTTTTCTGGAAAAATTAGCCAGGTCTGAGGGTTGGTGCGATCATTATATGACGAGGTGTAAACGAAGCGAGGACGTTACCTAGTCCCTGTCAAATTTTAGGAATAAAGCAAAAAAAAAATACAATTTGTTTCAGCTAGTAACATTGATGATTGGACCAAACGATTTCTGCTTGGATGTTTGCTATCAAAAATCACCGCAGAAAATTCCTTCCAAGCATCGAAAGGAACTGATGGAGGCCCTGCTTATATTAAAGAAGAACCTGCCAAGGACATTTGTGAACTTGGTACCAGCACCCGGTAAATAATAGCCGCATTCTTTAAGTATTCATAAATCTATTGAATTTTACAGAACGCCCAAGAAAAATGTATTGCAAATAATGTATAAAAAAGGTAATGTTAACACATCAAACAATTTTTTTTTAGAACTAGTATCAACTGAATAGAAAATAGATACAGAATATTCAAAACACTGGTAACATGCTACAGCAGCACCTATAGCGGCCCGGGTTGTAGATCTTCTGGACTATATGGCGGAAAATAATTGAATTTATAGAGTAATTTATAAAAAAATAAAGAAAATATTGTTCACTATATTAGGATTTATGTACATAATCTTAATACTAGATTAATATTAGATTTTGTTAAAGAAAATTTGCACGATGTCTGCAATGAATGTTAATTTATGACCCTATGTTTGATTGAAAATAGAAAAATAAATTAGTTTTGTTATTGGAACTATACGTAATTTTTTTCAAATACCGGAAAACTGTATATTTTTATTGTTTCAGATGTAGAAGTGTTGAAGAGATTTAAAGGAAAGCCTTCCATGTGTCACTTGACCCACCTCGTGGAGTGTCCGTGCTTATTCGGGGAACCCATGAAACACAAGTACAAGGAGACGACAAACATTATAAAACGATGGCAGCAAGTAGACACTGACGTAAGGCACCTTTTACTGAAACTCAGTAACATCTGTTATTTATTTTAAAAATAGGGATTTTGCAAACCTTTTTATTTCAGTTGTAAAGTTATACACGACTAATAAATACCGGTATCCGGAAATTGCTCTTTTCTGAAAAAAGGATTTTCGGAGATATAATCTAACTAATTTTTATAGAAATCCGGAAAATCCAGCTTTCTATCAGAAGGTTTCCGGAAACTAAATTACATGATTACTTTCAGAATTATATTTATTAAAATTAGAACCAAATTGTGAGGAACGATGCCTCTGTTATTGAGTTGTGCGTTTGTTTATTTATTTACAGATTGAAAACGCACCCGAACTAAATGATAAGGATGATTTCGCAGTCGTTGTCCAGCCATTTGATCTCGATATTGTATTCCCCGATGGACCAGACGGACAGACGGATTTTTCTTACTTGTCAGAGGACTGCTTCCACTTTAGTCAAAAGGCGTATTCATGGAGTAAGGAAAACCTTTAATTACGAATTTAATTTCAATGAAAGAAAAATAAATGCATTTCGCTCGTCACCTATGAGGGAATATTTTGGCTTAAGGGGGAGAGGGACGTCGGAGAGTTATTATTTATTAATTCAAAATAATGATAGTATTATTACGCAATACGATAAACATGGTGTTTTTTAAATAGAAAAATATTTGTTAAATAATTTATAAATTTACATAGGCTTAGGATTTATCAAAATCCAATCAGAAATATTACTTGTTTCTGACCGTTCCATTGTACGAGTATGTTTTAAAAACTATTTAAAATTCGAATATGATTTTCAAAGTGGAGAAAAAAACATTGATTTTTTTTTGTAATGCCGATTACAAATTTTTGGTTACGTTAATTTACAAAAACGTAACGAAAAATTATTAAACATACTTTTATCTACTGTAAAAATCATATTCATATTTTAAATATTTTGTAAAACATACAATGGAACGGTCAGAAAAAAGTAATATTTCTGATTGGATTTTTATAAATCCCAAGCCTATGTAAATTTATAAAATATTTAATAAATATTTTTCTATTTAAAAACATTATGTTTATAGTACTGCGTAATAATACTATCATTATTTTGAATTAATAAACAATAAATCTCCGACGTCCCTCTCCCGGTTAAATTCTTTTGACGTTTTTTTTCGAGAGGTTTTTTTTTGTATGTGCATGATTATGCACATACAAAAAAACCTCTCGAATCCTTTCTAAGAAGTGCTATGTAAGCTTTTTATGTTAGGGGACATTAGGAGGTATAGCAAGTCACTTTACTTCACATGTTCCGATACTACTCAGAAGATAAAGAAACCAATCAAAATGGAGTTTGATACATTTGTTTTTTTTTTTGGCATAACAACCTTAATTGTTCTCTAAATTAAATTTGCAACTTTAATCCATAAAAAATATACCATTTACAAAAGGTTTTTGTACGAACAATTTTAATGAGTAACGCCTGATCACTGCAATATTAGTAGCGCACGCGTTAGGGAAATTAGTAGGCAGTAGGTGTCACACCCAACCACTGTCTGTTCATTCTATTAGTTAACGGATTTATTATTCATTTTTTGTAAGATAGCGGCCAAAAAATTTTACGGGAATTAATTGAAGATGATTTTGACAGTTCTTAAATTGAAGTACAATATCGATAAAAAATTACGGAAAGACATAAGGTGGTATTATCTCAGTTAGACCGAGAGGTCATGGGTTCAATTCCCATATGCGACCGTTACCTTTTTATTTTCTGTGCCCCTTTTGTTTCATATTTCATTTGAAATTTGTTAATATTATGCTCAACGATTTATTATTAATTATAATCTCTTCAAACGATTGGTATTCAATTTGTGGCGTCATTATTAATAAATGAATTAAAAATTACTTTGTAATCATTTGTATACTTTGTAATGGTCTAACCATCATCATTTTCTTTTAATAGAACCCTGGAAAATATTTTTTTTTATATGCATAATTCATGCTAGAAAAGCTTAAGGGAGCGACATCTATCGACTTGTGGAGAGTTTGATTACAGTGAATTATAATCCAATAATTTTGATTCATAAAACTCGTTGCAACATAAAACCACGAGATGGCAGTGAGAAGAAGACGTTCCCTCTTATAAATAAACATCACAGGATTGGGTGAAATCAACGAAAAAGTTACCAATCAAACGAGCGTTTTACATAAACAACAATTAGTGGTGACAGGACAAAGGAAATATTAATTATTTATGTGAATCGAAAGGGTTCAGATCAACGGCCTATAAAGTAAACATTTCACTAGCGGTCGAACAGGACGAGAAGAGGTCGTGAACTTTAAAGGAAACAATGGGAAATGCAGAGATGAATAACCATTGAAAATGGAAGTAGGAAGTAAAAATAATACGCAAAATGTTAATTACAAATAAAAAAACTACAAAGTGAGGATTTATCTTGCACGGGGAAAGGTGTGTTTGCATTAGAATTTAGACAGAGAGGCGTGTCATGTAAGGTTAAGCGGAAAAACAACGAATTAGAGAAAATAATTCAGAGAACAATAGCTTCAACAGATGAAAAAGGGAAGAAACAAGAATTATACAGTATGGAAACTTCGGCAAACTTAAGAGGCGATTTAGGCGAGACTAATGTGAAATAGAAGTACAATTTTCTAATTTCAGGAACGTAGATAATTACAAGGGAGTGAAACTAGGCTGATTTTAGGTGATAAAAGGTATTAATTGAGTAGATTCAGGACATCAGATATTATGAAAATGTAGATGAGAAATGTATCAATCAATTATAAAATTTAAACTGAAGGAATTCAATAGAAATATTGAGATATATGGACTACTACTTTGAATATAGTTCGATACATTTAGGTAAAATTTTGAGGTTGTCAATGACTAATGTAAACAAGGCGACAAGAATTGTATATTTAAGCGGCCAGATGAACATGAAACTCGGGTGATAGAGAGGCAAACAAACAATTAAGGTTATACAGGGAAGATAGGAATATTTATTTAAGGAAAAGTAATAAAAAATAATGAGTTTTCGATAAACTCTGATTTATATCGGTTTTTTACAAAAGTAAGGGTTATTACCCATAGTAAACAATAGGCTAATGGGATATTGAGTTAGAGTGGAATGGAGAAAGGGGAGTGGCCAGGAAAGAAGTGAACGAACTCATATCTACCAGGTTTGGGGTAGGTAAATCGCAGGTAAAAACGCCAATAAATTAATACATAAAATTATTAAAGGTAGTGAAAAATCAATTAAGGATGATATCAATCGACCCGGATGAAAGTATAAGCAGACGACAGGTACATGCAAAAGGTGTAATACAGCTAGACCAGGAAGAAGCAGTGCAACACATTGAAAAATCATTCTGGAAAGGTATATTTATTAACTCAGGCAGGTGAGGTGGGGAAGAAATTATAAAGTGTTTACACCAATATTATGATCAATTGAGAATTGCACGAAAATATGCGTTAATCGAATATTCACATGTTAGATCAGAGAAAAACCATGTTACCATCGGAAAATTCATAAATAAAAAGATATCGCATATCAAGATAACCAGGGACTAAGGGAATTTCTAAAATTGAACGATGTGAAGAAGGCGCTTCTTTAAATAAAATTCAATAATGAAATAGTGGCTATAAATACGAGATACCCGAGTTCATAGGCGACCAAAGAATAAGCGATAGATAATATTTTCAGAAAAAAAACATGAATCGAAATTTCCAATTCTATAATAAGGAACAGCAGGGCGATCTAGAGGAATGAACTAAATTCGATCCTGGCCGGAGTGAGGAAAGGTGATGGATTCAGAGGCGGGCCAGATTTTATCTAAATATTTACATTGAAGAATTACAGTCGAAATTAGTATTACTTACATATAGGTTTACGAGTTAATAGAGAACATAATTTAATGTAGGTATGGAATGGAGTTAAATCCTTTTTGATTCTAAGCTAGGTATATAAGGCAATGTAATGAGGGAATATGGGATTAGTCGCGAATACGCCGGGCGAGAAAATATTAAATTACGTGCTGGCCGATTTTAAGTAATTGTTTTGTTTTTGGACTTAGGAAGTTTCATTTTGATTTGTTTCTTACAATTAAATAAAGTTTTAAATAAATTCTTTTAAATAGTTGTTGGATTGATTCAACAATAGTTTGATTAAATTCAACAATAGTTTGATAAATATTGAAGTTTCTAAAATTCATTATATTTAAGTTGATACTAAAAATTACTTCTGTGAATTAATTAAAATTGGTGGTTTTAAGTGAAATTATAATAATCGAAAGTGTTTATAAATAAAGTGTTTGAATCGAAGTCTTCTAAAATTCATTATATTTAAGTGAAGTGATATAAAAAAGTGACCCAGTAAATAAAGTGTTTTGTGTTCGAATTAATATTGTATTAAAATAAATTCTCTTGTTGATCTAATTTTCTCAAACTGTTAGAGCAATGTGATAATAATAATAATTTAATAAATATTGAAAATTTCTAAAATTAATAAAGTTATTTGTTTAAAGATTTTTAAAAATTAGCTTCTGTGAATTAATTAAAATTGTTTAAATGAAATGTGATTTAATTCATATTTTGTGTTGAACTAAATTCATTACGAGTTTAAGAAAAATTAAATATAATTGCGTTTAAAATAATTTAGTGAAAGTTTAAAAAACAGCTGAGTCTTAGTTTCATATAATTCATTTTAATACCTAGCGTGGGATTAATTTCGTCAAAGAAAAATAATAAAGCTCTAAAATATTACCAAGCGTTCGGTTTACGGATTTAATTAATGGTTAGTAAAGAGAATTACGTGAGTACAAAGAATAAAATAGGAAAATAAAACAACAAAAATTTAAATATTGTTTAATAATATCCGGATTGAGAGAGCATTAAATTTGAAGAAATAGTACAGATCGGTGGATCACAAATTGAAATTGGGAAACACTAGATTGTATTAAGTAAATATTTCTAACTTAGATTAAACATTCCAGGCAGGGAAGTTCAATATTTTCTGAATCTTCATATTGGCGTGTATAACCCGTCTGGAAAAATTATGAATTTGTCGGAATTCAGGTGAGTCAAATTAATATACAATTTTTCAGGATCCCGGGGAAGGCGAGGATGGAGATATGAATTATATTTCTAATGACTTATAAGTACATGTATTGTATGTGTGTATATGTAAATATGTATATATATATATTTATATTTACTGTTTAATATATAGATCAATACTATACGACCGTTATCTATCATGAGTGAATGTTTTGTATACTTGATCAAAGCCGTTCTAATCAAATATTTGTGCTAGCTCCATTAAATATTTTACGATAATCCTCTCTTTTCACATTGAATTATAATTAAACGAGTACTAAAGATAATTCAATTGTCTCACTCAATACCAGTACTTGAATTTAAATATTCAGAAATATAATTTTACATAAATACATCTAGGTATTTATAATAATTTCCGTTAGATACTTACCTGTATAAACCTCTCTTTTCGCATTGAATTATAATTAAACTAGTACTATAGATAATTCAATTGTCTCACTCAATACCAGTACTTGAATTTAAATATTCAGAAATATAATTTTTTACATAAATACATCTAGGTATTTATAATAATTTCCGTTAGATACTTACCTGTATAAACCTCTCTTTTCGCATTGAATTATAATTAAACTAGTACTATAGATAATTCAATTGTCTCACTCATTACCAGTACTTGAATTTAAATATTCAGAAATATAATTTTTACATAAATACATCTAGGTATTTATAATAATTTCCGTTAGATACTTACCTGTATAAACCTCTCTTTTCGCATTGAATTATAATTAAACGAGTACTAAAGATAATTCAACTGTCTCACTCAATACCAGTACTTGAATTTAAATATTCAGAAATATAATTTTTACATAAATACATCTAGTTATTTATAATAATTTCCGTTAGATACTTACCTGTATAAACCTCTCTTTTCGCATTGAATTATAATTAAACTAGTACTATAGATAATTCAATTGTCTCACTCAATACCAGTACTTGAATTTAAATATTCAGAAATATAATTTTTACATAAATACATCTAGGTATTTATAATAATTTCCGTTAGATACTTACCTGTATAAACCTCTTTTTTCGCATTGAATTATAATTAAACTAGTACTATAGATAATTCAATTGTCTCACTCATTACCAGCACTTGACTTTTAAATATTCAAAAATACCTATTTTTTTTTCCATAAATACATTTAAGTATTTATAAAAATTTCCGGTAGATACCTACCTGTATAATTGTCTTTATCGAGTAAATTCATAGTCAACAACTTCAGAACATCTTTTATAGGTATTTCACTGTGTAGTGAAATAACTTCGGCTAAAGACTTGGCCTTTACTAAGAGTATGTATGTGTGTATAGGTATATATATAAAGAAAGTGTATAATGTATCTATCAAATTTATATGGCCGTTATTTATTTTATGTTTATTTATATACAATGTTTAATATATATATATATAAAACCATTTATTATATTTATGTATATGTCCTATAAAAACTATTTATTTTATTAGTATATATTTTCCCTAACATATAAATTCGAAAACTAACGTTACTAATATTATCAACATTCCAAACGATTTTTATTAATTCAAAGATCGTTATCATTCTAAAACAAACCAATGAATCCTAATTGTTATGCTTCCTGACGGGGGTCTCTGACACTTAATAACTGTCGCATATCTCAATGACACACATCCTCGACTGTTATTAAAACTAGGTCAACATTCCAAACCACACCCTCTTTTATCGAAGTATGTAGATACGTATGAGTATATATATATATTCGAATTTCAGTACATCTTACGAAGAATAAGTACTTTAACAAACGTCGACATTTAATTGAAAAATAACTATCATCTTTTGCGATGGACTATCATCTTTTAGAAATCACGTATTTGTAGTTTGCGTACATAAATATTTTTATAGCGCCATTTTCATAGAAAGATTCAATTCAAAGGCGCTCTACACCCGTTCGAACATATTGATGAATTCAACAGAACAAACAAAAACCCACATTACTAGAAATATCAAAATAAGCATAATCATTCGTCGACAATACGTTCCCAAGTTATGTTATAAAATTAATTTTATCTTCGACTTAGGTTTTCAAGGTTCAGGCCTTGCAAATTTTGGGCTTTTTGGAGTCCTACCTTTTCTCCAAACAAAAATCAATCTACAGTTAAATTCAAACTACATGAGATAGCAGGGTCTCATTAAACCAATCTGTCAACCAAACCAAAAAAAATAATATATCATGTATATTGTATTATCACTTTTACGTATATTCTTATGTAATATGTCTGAATATCTGGCACAGATTCACGACCTGTGTTGGAGATGTCAGATCCACAATTTTCTGGGAAAACTGGAGTATTGTGGATTATAAAAACTCGTATTGTTTACATATATTTATAATTTGTACCTATCGATTGGGCAGAAATAATTGCTGATTTAAGCGTGGTTATCTCTGAACTCTTGATGCGGGGGACGGCCTTTCAACCCGGACTTTGCAAAAATTCGCAAGTATATAATGTTGTTTGACGAGGGGACGGAACCGGTTTGATCTCCTTTAAATGTAACTGTCTGGAGGACGGGAATTCGGAGGGTCTCGGACCCATGGATAAGGAAGGTGCTCTTTCCGTCGCGGTACAGGGGATGACCAATAGCGCACGAACTAAAAGAAGAGGTTACGTATACCGTTTGGTCAGGCTGTACGTCTGTGAAGAGAGAGTTACTGACCGGAAACGTGGTCATCTGAGTACTTTAGGGGTAGGTCTGGAGCCGAATTGCAGCAAAACAAACCGTATTCGATCTCTCGTCATAACAAAAGCTGTGTAAACTAAAAACCTAATCATGTAATTTTCCCAAATTTAGGAGAGGATGGAGATGGCGCCAAAACAAGTAAAACTGTACCTTTTAACCATGAAATTCATTGAAACTAACCCATGTAGAATAACACTTAGTACGATGAGGAAAGGCGATAATACTGTGATCATTACATTTATGTATACCAAATTTGAAATTGAAACTACGTCGTATTATATAGATCAGGAATAGTGCAATTAGTATAGCCCAGAAGCTAAGTTTTCCCATTAAAACTCACGATAGAAGAAAAATAGAAAATTTAGGGGTAAAGTTAGGAAAATGCTAGTCTTCCTATAGGAAATTAACGTAGATTGCATAGTAGGATAATAATAGAGAGTTCAGAACATTAAAGTCTAAGATAGGAATGTTAGGAATGCGAATTCTGTCAATGGTATGCGAGAGTCTGCCTACGCTACAAAGAATAGGGGTTACCACAAATAAGGCCTTGTTTTTCCAATAGTCTGAAACAAAAAACAACACAACGTAGACTCCGGAAAAGCTTGGGAAATTGACCACATTGGAGTGCAAAATTTCCGTGAAAATTGAAAATCATGAAAATCGGAAACACTCGAATGTTAGCATAGGGCTAGACGTTACACGCTGGCCAAGGAGGAGAAAAACCTCAAATTGAAAGGAAAACTACAAAGAGTTTTCCAATCACATTAGTTAGGAAAATTTAAGGCAGCAGTAGAGGAGTCATCTTAAATCGGTGGCGCGAACGGTAGTCTAGTGCTAAATTAAATCATAAACGAAGGAAGGACGGGCCATCACATCTTTAAAGCCTAGTAGGGGGGGGGGGCCATCTCAGCGTCAAAGTTTTTTTCAAAAGTATCACATTCAAATACAGACAGGCTAAAAAAATTACCTGGGTACTACTTTTAACTTTGCTCATGAGTACAAAGCTTTTCAAATATAACCATGCTTTTATTTTTGACTTCTGATCAAACGTTGTAATAGGAAGAGAATAAGCGGTTTAGGGAAACCCTTTAAATGTTAAAAAAATATTGCGTTAATCGACGATTTGTGACGCTGTCGAATGTGACAGGGGTTGAAGCATCTGGGGGCTTAATAATTTTGTTTCAGAAGGGTAAGAACTAAAACTAGAGACCAATAACAAATAAATAAAGTAGCAAAAACTATTGGGCTCACCCTTTCGAACCTTTGTGGAGGCAGATTTGTTGCCCCTTCGGAAAATTAATTAATTCTAGAGCTTTGGTTCAGTCGTGCAGTGTATGGAAATGTACAGAAAATGGTGATCCTTTATATATCATTCATTAATCGTTTCACGTGATTCGTGGGGGTTTATAGTATTTCAAAAGCGTAATACTATAGAAGAGGCAATTACTTTTATACCATCATTTTCTAAAACAACTACTTTGAATTTTTTTTAAATTTTAATAATAATTTTAATTTAGTTTATAAAACAATTTTGTTAAAAAAAATCTAAAGGTAATTATTTTTACGTGTGACAGCTGTTTGGCCTTCAGAAAGCATTATTCAACAATAGTTTGCTTAAAAATACATTATATTATAGCGAAGTTCTACAAATTATTAATAATAGCCTGGATTCGCTAGAGCTCATTAACTTTATAAACATTCACACACCATCAAGACCAACTCGACAAACCGATTTTTTTTATTTGCCCGAATGCAGGACCAATCTTAGGATAAATTCTCAAATTCCCCGTAATTGTGTGCAATATAAAGCACAATTTCAAAATATCGAACCGCAGTAATCCGTACGACCACAAATTGATGCACGCATATAAAATGTATCGACAGCATCTCCTGTCCAGATCCTATCTTCCTCTACCTCCCCTCCCTTTCTTCTTATTTTTTTTGTAATAAAACATATTTACTTAACCACTTTTAGTAAAAGAAACTTTGTTGGCTTACCTTTTGTAAAACTTCCTCTTATATAAATCTGTATTAAAAGCTGTTAGTTTCTCACAAATAAATAAATAATTCATGATATAATATGTACGAAAACACAAAAAATAAAACATTATTATTAAAAAAAATGAGAATTGCGAAATAACGACAATCTCTTATTCTAAAATATATTAAAATATTTGACGGACCGGTGAAAAACTCACTACTGCAGCAGATATAGCGCAAAAACTTTCCACTATGGACTGCGCTGCAAAACCGTTATTCTAATTTAGTTTTTCTGTGCAATGTCAGCAGCGACGCGTGAAATATTCGTTCCTTACCGGACCCTCAGGGATCGCACTTAGTGTGATATATAATCTAGTCTCTTATTTCGAACTGTTTGAAAAATTCCTTCAAAATGGGTATATTGTTTCCTACCTTTAATTCCATTACAAAATATTCCTGTCAAATGGGTGACGGTTTTCCCGTTTCTATACATCAAAATATTTAAAACTATCGTGTGAAATGTTACAAAATCCGCACATTTATTCTAATTTGTATTATTTATTTCTCAGGAGTCTTAAATGTCCTCTTTATCATTTGAATGCTTACAACAATGGTACTCAATATATTTATAGTATTCCTAACGAATGAATGTAACACTTTGCAACTCGAATGTCAACTCGTTAATCCAATATATGTATTGTTTCGGTGCTTTCACAAAAACGGAGTATTGAATTCCGTAAATCGAAACATTTACTTTTGGGCGAACGGTTTACACTTGAGCTATCCAAACAGGTTCCAAACACACCCTCGGACCGTTCGCACAAAATCCTCAAAGGTGACATAGCCTCTAAGGGAAATTATTTTCCTCGGGGAATCTTATGTGAAAAAAATGTTTCTTACCAATCAATATAAAACTATCATTTTTATATTCTAATGTAACTTAACAAACGAATGTAACATATCGTCTACTTTACTTTTATCAATATGTTCTTCCTTCCCTACAAAGGAATGTTCAATCCTATACGTATATTCCATTAACGATATTTTTAATACACCATCATATGGGTAAAACGGAAGGCAGACCCATAAAAATGTCAATAAAACTTTTTTGATACGTTGTGCATGGAATAAAATGAAAAGAAAGCAACATTCATTGTTTTAGCACTAAAGAAAAAAAATCAGTATTAGAGAAGTGAAGCACGTATTTTTTTTTAAAGTAAGACAAATATTCCCTGGTTACGAATAACCTGACAATATTTGAAAATCTCCTACTACCATCACAGTAAGCGGAAGATGTTGCTTGTGTCGTAAATGGAGGACTTAGCCAGCCGAAAAATTGAACTCACGATGCCCGTGTGAGACCCAAACGCGATGCCAACTCAGCCACTGACCGGTCTTACATTATACAGATTATAAATACACCAATTGGACGGTTGAGTACTTCAGAATGGTATGTAAAAACATAGGATTCAATTGGCTGTGCCGCTGTCTTCACGGCTTAGTCGTAAGCTTTTTGCCCTAGACCCTGTAACCGTGGGTTCGAAACAGGGGAAAAATGTTTCAGGGGTGGGTAGGAATCTGGAGATCAGTGTATATAGGAGTGATGGCCTCTCTTGATCCGGCGCACTTGATGGGAAGACGCATCCGCCACTAAGATCTGTACAAGCCTCATCCCATGAACTCGAGCACCCCTGCCAAGTCACCAAACGTAGCGAACCATTTGGTGTGACCTATGACAGAGGTGTTGGTTATCCAATGAATGATTCCCGGGGCGGCGGTACCCATAACTGCCTTTCAAATCGGAGTTCTTCCGCGATTCAACTAATTTATTATTTTTATATTTTAATTGAAGGCGTTTTAAAGACGTTGCATTATTATAAAAAATCATTGTACAGCAAGATTTGACATGGTATATAAAATAAATTAAAAAAAATTAGATACGTAGATACATTTTATACTAGCAGCAACAAAGCTTTCCTGTTTAAAAGCAGCTTCGACGATGCTAAATATGTCAATATCCGAAATGATTCTGTTCAACAACAAGATAGGCATCCCCACCTGCATGACCATTTCCATGTTGGTCCCTCAGATTGGGAGACAAAATAGTGTATGTTTCAGTGACGGAGGTAACCACCAGGAATATAGAAATGAATCAAAAGGTGAAGATTGACCCGCTGATAGTAGCTAAACTCCAATATGAGAGGGGACCAGAAGAAGAATACAAAAAAAAACAGATCAACTTATTTTAGGGTATTTTTTGGAATAACGAATCCACAAATTTGATGGCATTTATGTGACATCGGTTTGGAAAATTCAGAAAAATGATCGAAAATAGCCAAAAATAGTACTGGCCACTCTTACGAAACGGACGACAGAGGAGCTCGCATATAACAACTCCCTCTGTATGGGCTAAGTGCGCCGCTATTCTGAGCCCTGCTATGAATACAAAAGCGCCATGGGATGAAGGCAGGTTCTCACGGAAGAATAGGGTAGGCTGCACGCGCACGCGTCAGGAATAATCGCCTAAATAATATATTCTGATTGTTTGAGGTTGAAATTAAAATTGTATTCTTGAAAAGAATTCCAATTTCCTGGCTTGCTGGATTTTCAGTATGATTTGTTGTTTGCTCAAAAGTCAGCCACAAATATATATGTGTTAGGTACCTACATTATTTCTCATCTGCTTACATTATACGCACTAAGTAAAGGTTACGATAAAGAGAAACACCTTTTTCTTATTTTTTGTTGAAATCGGTACTTACGCCCACCTTTAAACGTTTCACGAATAACTGCCCAACCGTAGTATCGCAGAATGGGGTGATTAGAAACAATTTACCACATTTTCGATCATATATCTCAGAATCTGTAAATTCAAAGTTTCTCAAACTGCCTTATAAATTTGTTCCTATAGTTATTATTTCTGTTTTCACTCAACTATATTAGTAACACACCGTCTATTTCAGAAAATAATACTATTGTTTCAGAACATCGGGCCTCACCTCATCTCATACCTTATCTAATTTGTTTATTCAGTATTTTACGACGATGGCTAGATCAAACGGATCGAATGGATAGCTCTATTCGGCAAACGTGTGTACTTTAAGGGAGATAATTCATATACAATATATATTTATCGACTGATCAGTGGCTGAGTTGATAGCGCGTCGGGTTCTCACCCATTTTTTTACCATATAGTTTCATTATGGAATTCTTCGTGACAGAGTTCGAAATAAAAATTTATATTGTGTTTTTGGCAGCCTTTATTTACGACAAAATGTTATTTTTCATGTTTTCTATAGATTACTCTATTTATTTATATGATAATGATAGCTACAAAATCTTGCTTTCAAAGCTTCCTTTCTATTCACCACATATCTCGTGTCTATTCAGTGCATATGGAGTTTCTAATCACTCCATTTAGATTGAAAATTTGCCGGCAATAATACAAATTCACATCAGTTCTCTGTTAATAGTATCGTGAAATACGAGAACCACAGGTAAAAATTCAGGAAGTTTTGCGGACAATAATCTTTATGTGAATACCTATTTAACAACTAAGCTTCAAAATTTTCAGGTTCGGTAATATCAAACAGAAGTTTTCGTCTGCCAGAAAACAAATTAAATACTTCGCTATTTAAAAGTAAAAACCCTTAAATTAAGACGGTTTAAAATTTCATTGCATTCAAAATTATGTCTCTAATTTTTTTTTATATATTATATTACCACCAAGTGCTGAATCACTCTATTCTGTATCTACGTAAAATATTAAACTACACTGTCTGACCCTTCAAATCCATATTTATAAAAAATGTTTAAATCATTTCAAAAAAGCGAAGTTCGCTCTGTTTAAAATTATTGTTTCTTATTTCTTTGGAAAAATGACTCTTCAATTTTCATGGTACGAGCCCAAAACAAGGTATATTATAGACCGGCACGAAGGATCGTGGGTTGGAACCCTCGGTACTTCATTTGTAAGAACAACAGAAATAAAATCCTTAGTGAAAAAAAATATTTCCTAACGAAACTACGCTAGAAACGAAAAAAAATTGACCTTTGTCTCGCACGGGCATTATTGTGTCGGTCTCGTCGTTTATTTTCGCAACAAATTGTCCTTCAAACTTTGGGTCGATTTTATGTCTTGCTAAAGTTCTCTCCCTCGGGGCAAGTTATTTTCCTCCCGTTTCTTATCTTGGATCTCAAATATATAATATTACCTTCTTACTCGGAGGAAAAACAGGTTTCCTGATTATACTTTCAGGCAATTTCAAAGCTACGTGACTCCGGGACGAAAAAAAAAATATTTGCAGATACGTACCAATCATACAAGAAATCGGGGGTAAATGTAAATTTAAATCATTTGCATTTATACAAGTCATTTAGATGTCTTTTGCGATAGGGCGTCTTTCGGATTCTTTAGAAGATTTCGCTTTACGGCTGACATGTAGGTAATTGAGCCACTTTCAAATGAAATTCATAGATCTGCCAAGGCTGCCAACTGCCTTGCTCGTTTGTATAAACGCGGGTTTGTGTTCAAAGTTACAAGAAATAACTTTATTTAGTTGCTGCGATTTTTAAAAGTTTCTTTTTTCATTGTCTTTTTTATAAATTTAATGTTATATTAGTTTTCTTGAACTGTACAAAATAGGTTTATAAGCTTCCATAAGTAAAATAAGTGGAATATTCTTTCTAGACTTCAAAGTCAATATATGTCCCATACAAATAAAAATTGGATAGGTATAGATTACAATTATATTCGGGTGAAACTTTGTGATCATCATAAAGAGCCAATATTATGGGATTTAATGGAGGATGATATCGATGAAGATGGCGTAAAGTGACCTGGTATCATTAGCTCAGTTGGCAGATCTGTTGTCCCGGTAAAACAGAAGTCCTAGGTTTGATTGCCAGATGAGATTGATTCCTTTTTTTATTTCCTGATGTTTTTTCGGTTTCGTATATCATTATTTCATAATATTATTTTCTTCAGTGATTATTAAAACATTCTACTGTCGATAAATTTTAATTTCTCTTCAATTATGGTAAAAAGACATTTTCTCAAGCCTCCGGTAGTAGTTTGGTTTCGATTTCGTTCTTTTTTTAGTCTTTTATGTAAACTCAGTTATTGCTAAACGTAACCTGAATCCTGTTTTAAAACTCTTATTGTTGAATGTGTTCTCTTTGTATCGCTTTGTATGTACTGTATAATATTTTGTAATTCTGTTAGATAAATTTGAGCCTAAGGAGCACTTTAGAAATAATATAAAGAATAACTAAGAATGCATATAATATGTTAAGAAAGTATAAATATAACATGTTTATGAATAGAATGTGTAAGGAACACTGCAAGAATACCACTGAATGGAATTAATTAGTCATTATTCTTAAGTTTATTATAGCAAAGTGCACTTGAAGTGAAATAATGCAAAACTGCGCTATATAAATGCTACTTCGTTATTATTATTAGTATTTTTATTATCTGTTCCAAACCAAATATTTATGCCAAACAAGAAAACAGTATTAAAAACTTACTGAATAAAATATTTAATTCCCCACGTGCAATGCAAATATGATCGCGAACAAAAATCATTTTCGTGAATGTTTTCCAGTTGTTTTCTTTTTGTTCAAAATGTTTAAGTTGTTTGAAAGACGTTAAACAGGAGAAAACAATCTATTAGAAGTGTATTTTTCGAGAGGAAGTCAAAACAGAAAACTTTACAAGTTTTTAGAAACGTGAAGTCCGAAGTGCTTTGAAGATGTTTTACTCTTTTATTGGAGTTTAAGGGATTGGAATATTTAAAAGAACAAGGTGGTCTTGATGTTTTTATTAATCTATGTTTAACATTGTTTTTCATGTGCCATTCTCCGACTTTTTTATTCATTTTAAAGTTAAGAGTCCTTACATAGTCCTTAAAAACAAATAATTAAGGAGAGTTATGTGAAAGTTTTTCTTTATTTCAAAGCTTTACTTCGTACACGTCGTTGAAATATCAATGGTATTCCCAACTAGTTGTTCATTCAACTATCAGATAAAATATATTTTTTTAAAGCCAAATTTCGTCAGTTAATGAGTAAATTAGTATTATGAACTGTAAAAATATTTAAAAAATAAATATAAATGGTTGAGTTGATTCAACAGAACAAGATAATATGGAAAATGGAGGAAGAAATGTATTTTTTTTATTTCTTTTTCTTCAGTATAATTATTAAGTGAAATAAATCATATTTTTCTATAAAAAACCCAATTTTTATGAAACGTACGTATTATTCTAATTCTTATTTTGAATACATATTTAAATATTATTGTTCCGTTACAACATACCGAAATTAATATGAGATATTTACATAGAAATCTCTCCGAATAATATGCTATCATCGATTTTGTGAGGTAATTAAACTGCCTTTAGACGAAAGAATTAACTTTTGAGAAGTTTGTATTTGAGTTATTGAATAAAGCTTAAGGAAGCTGGCAGACTGTATTTAATTAATGTTATTTCGGGGAAACTTCGTTGTTCTGTTGTTGGTGATCAATTCATGCTCGTGAGCCCAAATCAATAGAAGCGATTCCATTGAACGCCTGTTCCAGATGTCTCAACTTAACCACGAGTTGTTTTATTAGTGTCACATGAGCTGGAGATACGACGTGCTGTTTATTGGGTAGTTCACACAATCTATGGGGGAGGTTTGTGAATTATATTGCAATAGTCTCGAGGAAAATTAATACAACATTTTAGACAACATAACTCTATATTATTTGCTCATGTTTGAGTGAAGATGTAAAAAAAAAAACGTTTTATTGTAACCAATCAAATTTGTGGAATCGATAATTTACAAACATTTTTTTATACTTCATTGTGAATATACCTGCTAATCTTTGTAATAATAATAATAATAAAAGTAAATTTCTATGGCGCAGTTTTGTGAAGGTTCACCTCAAGTGCGCTTTATACTAACTAACCTAACCTAATATAATTGTAAAATAACAGATATACTACATAGTATATCTGTTACTATAATATATATATACATATATACATGCAAATTAAAAATATGACATAAAATATTCATGAGTAGGTATTATAATATAACAATTTAGAAACTAAGGGTGTAAATAATCAAATAATAATAATAATAATAATAATTGGACCATTTCTATAGCGCCGCTTTTGTAAGAAATCACCTCAGGGGCGCTGTACATATATTACTTCCTATTCTTATATTATTCTCATATTACGTCTATTCTACGAATTTATTATTATTATAATATTTATTTTTTGTTTTACATTTATTTTCTCTTTTTGGACAGGCTATCATTACACATTATTTATAGATCATATAAATAGATGCAGTTAAATTATCAAAACTAAATTTAATGTTAAATTGGAAAATAAAAAGGAAGCTAATTGTATTTATTCCTTACGATATATTGCAAGACGCTAATACAAATGATAGAGTGATTGTTTTCATTATATTCAAGAGTGTATTTAAGCTAAGACAAAGAATTATTATCCATATTTTTAGGATAAATAACACAGAATACTCTTAAAAGGGTGGAGCGGCGGGGGAGGATGGTGGCCGGTGGGATTGATCCAGAGGGCCCTAAAAATCTTCTTTGTCTTGGTGACGCCCCTAGGCGGCGTGGCGGGACGGTTGGTGTTGGTCTGCACGTACGCCAGAAATAACACGTAGGTACAAATAACAATAAAGAAAGATAAAATTATATAATATTATATACACCATATGTGTACCATAGTCAACATTAACTTTAACAGGTAAACATGACTCGTGTGTTTCTAGATAATTTATCCGTAATGAGGAGATATTCTTGTAATATCTTAGAAGGTTACATGATTTTGATTTCAAAATAAAAATAAAACTTGCAATACTCTCATTGCGATGAAAAAATTGTGGTTAATAACAAGTTCTGGGTTATCGTGTAAATAAAATATTACATATTATTATGTTATGAGAGAGGAATATTAAATATTATTCAGTGTTGGCTCAAAAACTGACCCCTGTGGAACCCCTCTCGGTGAATTTATTTTTTTATTTTACAAAGTTTGGTACGTGGATTTGTAGGTTGCACAGCGCCCTTCGGGTGATTTTTCACGAAAACGGCGCTATATAAATCGTCCAAGTATTATTATTATTATTATTAGGTTGGTTGAGAAGTTTTTGAATAATAAGAAAGAGTTCTCTTACCATGCTGACTCCAAAGTATGTAATAATGTAATTGTGTCTATACATTTGGAGCTGTCCACAAATAAATCTATAATTTCATTACCTCACATGTTCACAAAATACCTTGTAAGCTCCTGTTGTGATTAAATAGATTTTTTTTTAAATTTGGTGAGGAGGATATTACGTTGTATGTTTAGTAAGTTCGAAATTATTTTCGGCTGGAATATAAAGCCAGAAAACATTGCCGAGAGTACTAAAATCTAATACTAAAAGGTACCATGAATTGTTGTGAGTGTTATTCATACCAGTAGTATTTTAATATTCGGAGGATTTATAGTTTCAGTTGCTAAAAGTTTCAAATGCTTGCTGGCCTTAATTCGTTGAAAGAATAGACGTATAGATATTGAATAGCAAAACAGAAAATCATATACGAGTATGATACAGGATTATATGAGTATTAAATACTCTCACTGTCGTCTTGGTGAAAGACCATCATTCTCAATCGAAACATTACATGAAAATTGCCTAGATTTTTGATAAACAGATCTGAATACCGAAGTACTTTTCAACCTTCCTCTTCCGAACTCTTTTCCATCCTCACGCTATTCGACCTTACAACATATTTCAATTTAGGATACCATAGTCCCACCAGCTTCGGGCAATTGGGATCCTTTTACTGTACTCATAAATGATATTCCAATTTTTATTAAGACCTCCGGTTCTATTTAATTAATCGGCGTGATTTTTGTCAGAAGTCATTTTTGTACTGTAACTCAGCCAAAATTAGTAAATATGTAAACGCTTGGGCAAAAAGTTAATAAAAAACCCCAAAAATAAAGCCAGATTGTTCCAATAAACATCAACCCGGTAATAAAAAGATTAGTTCTGATTGTACTGTTATCTCTATTTGCTGAGGTGATACTTTATCGTTGGTTTTCGCATAAACTGTACCATACTAAAACGTCTCTCCAAATCGTCGTTTGATTGTCCGTTTACCGAATAGATTTCCCATTTGATCCCGATCATTCTCGATACTTTTCCTTCGTGAAAATCACGACAATTGTATTGGAGGGTCGTAAATCACGCCGCCTACTATTATTGCTGCCAACACTCGAAGGTTGGTTGGTGGAGGGCGGAGGGTGAAGGGTGGCTGGTTGGTTAGGGTGGAATAATTGATATACTTCATCCGTGATTTAAAAAACCAGTGTTCCTAGAGTTAAGATCTGTTTTATTTCTCAATAATACACTAAAACATGTGTTTTTTCCCCAATCAATACAATATTTATTACTTAATTCAAATCAGAAAAAAATCACCATCATTTTTTTCACGTGCTAATAAAGGGAAATAGAAGTAGTAGAAGGACTAGAAAGAGAAAAGCATTTTACCATGACTCCATACAGACAGCACAATAAAGTGAATCACAGAATTTGTTAACATTTTTTATTTACGTTCTTTAGTGGAAGAAATTAAGATAATTTGATTTAAAAATATTAGAACATTTTGAAATAAATGGTTGCAGTAGTAAATATTTATCGGCGGCTCCCTCATGGGCCGGTAAGTTCTCGACATATATAGGTTGCAGCGAAAATGCGTGTAACGTTGCGCAATATCTCACTGCGTAAACTCACACGTGGGTCTGCAGATGTCAGTACATTTGTAGCCATTAAATTGTAGGTATTGCAGATTTCTGTTTTATCGTTCCGCATTTAACATATCGTCGAGTGAGTCGACGGGGGGTTGTGGAATTTTACATTTATTTATTTAACTTGAAATAGAACATATGTACATTGGTGACATGTATTCTAAACTAACTAACTGATCATTTTCCAACTTTTTACGGTCGCAGTACCTTAAAATATCACCATAAAGCTAAATGCCAACTGGTGGGGAGAAATAAAATCAACTACCAAACTCTAAATAAATCTTTAAAAAGGGACATTTGGAGCACAGTTACTTCCATTGACAACCCAAATCAATCATTAAATACCTTCCACACGATATTAAATAATAATATCAAGAATAGTCTAGAACTAACTCCGATACGTAAAAGAAAACATAAAAAAAATTAAGCCATGAATCACGCGTGGATTTATAATCGCAAGCCAACACAGGAACAAACTATACAAAATTTACAAAAACTATGAGAAATACTGTACGACAAAGAGTATAGCACCTTACGAATATTTACGATAGCAATATATTATTTACAGGTTTTTTTTTTTTTTTAATATTCTTATAAAGAAATGTAAACACGAATACTTTACTAAACAATTCCAATTAGCTGATAATAATTAAAAAAAAAAAACTGGCAAGTCATAAACGAAATCTCAAATAAAAAGCATAGAGTACAAAATTTCCCTAAAAAAAATGGTAACAGTAGATAACGTACCATTAACGGATATGGGAAAAATTGCAAATAAATTTGATTTTATTTTTACAAATGTTTTCTCAAATTTAATAAATAACAATCTATTCAAATGGAAATTAACACTGAAAATACCTCTGTTTTATCTCAATTTAAAAACGTAACTGAATTGAAAGTTTTAATTCATAGTGATAATCTCAACACAAGTTCAGCCAATGTTCCAGACGAATTGAGATGCACCACGATCAAGTCAATTAAACAACATATACTCGTATACTTACTTCTGCTATATGTATTTTATTCCTGCTATAAAAAAAAACACTTTCCCAAACGGCTTTAAACTCTAAAATATTGTACCAATCCATAAATTTTAACCAATCTCTAAACTAGACAGTATCGGTGATGTCAGAACTTGTAAAGATATTAGAAAAAATAATAATGATGCAAATTCTAGAGTTTCCAGAGTCTAATGCATATTTGTCCTCAAATCAATATGGTTTTAGATCAGGTCCTAATAATAATAATAATTGGATGATTTAAAAAATTACCACTTGCTAATTACTGGAAATCTATTACCACTTGCTATATACGTGAACGTGAACGCATTATTCTCGACCAGTGATTACTATCGAATAAAGTATGTCAATTAAAAAAAAAATCGTAACTGTGGTAAACAAAATTTAGACTTTTCGTTTTACACATCCCTGCTCCAGCGACAACCGCCCTCCGGTTACTCCTGGGCTAGGCTGGCCGACTGGGCGCTAGGGCGGCTAGTGTGGTGGGCGCGTACGGTGTGGGCGGGACCGCGCGTGACTCCCTAATCAGATTCCGCATATCGCTACACCGAATCGACAACGCAACTAAATAAAATAGCCGACTATATACAATACGCTGTGAGTGTACGGTTACCGCTATGGGGTCGTTTTCTAATACATTTCAATTATGATTCTTATTATTTCTTTGTGTTATTCTCACCACAAATAAACCGAATGAAGGGAAGGTGGGGAAGGATTCAAAGTGCCAATGAACACCTTCTTTACTGAAAGTGAATATACTTTCGACACCTTTCTTTTTTATGTGGATTCCGCAGTAGAGTCTGCCTATTTCCAACTGTTCTGAATCAGTGGAACTATGACATCCCCAAATAGAGTATGTTGGTAGGCTGAAGAGAATAGGAAAAGGAAGGGAATAGAAGAGAGGTAGATTGTGTTTCCTATAGTATTCAGATATTTAGATCTGGTCACCAATTATCAATAATGGCTAAAGCCATTTCAAGCAACATTTCTATTATGAATTGTAGTCTTTCACCAGGGCGATACTGAGAGTATCTACCAGTCTTACATTTTAATTCAACTGTACTTTTCGACCACTATAGTACGAGAATATTTTGGCTTAACAGTATATAGAATTCTATAAATATGTCATTCATAAAATATTTCGTCTTGAACCACGAGGTGAAATAAGTAAATTTATTTATTGTTTTGAAACATATACAGAGTATGATCATATTTATGAAATCAGAATTGTGACGTGGGTAAATATTAATAATCCAATTAAAAATGGTGGCAGGATTTATAGTTTTTTGTAGTTATCACTTAGTAGGGATGCTAAATAATAAAATTAAATAAAGGAAGTAGAACATAAAAATGCTTTTCATTTCCTTAATTCATATACTGAATTGATTTAACCCTAGAAAACAGACAGTATTTTGAAAATACATTCAAACTGCTCGTAATAACATACCCGCTTCTACGACGTGAACCTTTAGAATACCTTGGAAAACAGAAGTAGGTATCTCTTTTAAAATAAAATTTTCAACTTAGCAATTCGTATTGCAGTAAACAATGACAATAAAGAGGTAACATATTAGTACCTAAGCATAAATGTAAAATCTGCTTGTCGAAAAAAAAACAATATGATACATTCGCCTACACCGCTTCTAAATTAATATCATGATAGATAAATTGAAAATTAGATAGTAGGTTTTTTTCCTGGTGAAATTCCATTCCAATGTTGTTTTTTTTCATATCTGATAACTTAGTATTCTTTGGTATATTTTGATTCCGTTTAATTTCTGGAATAGTATTATGCCTATTTTGAATGTTATGTATTTCCATTTTCCGTAGATAAATGAATAAAATGTTATAACAAATCCTTTCACATCAGAATAAAGAGGATTTAATCTCAAGATTGCTGACTTGGAAAGATCTGACAATTCCGATTAGATCCCTTTTATAAGTACAGCAAGGATTCTTTCCACATCGCCAAAGCCTTTTCTGTGAAAGTGGATTCCGGTAAATCTTTTTGTTTAAACATTAATTCTACGAAAGAGATAAAATGATCATACGGTAAGAATTTTCCATTTTTATGATATGTATTTTCAAATGAAACATCAAAAATATGTTTTGTGAGACCAAGATAAAAAATAGACATTAACATTATTTTCACTAAAACTTAAAAAAATACTACTCCCACTACTAGGTCTATTTAAAAGTTATCGTTGGTGATTATTGTATTATACCAAACCTGTATTTGAATGTACAGCATTGTGAGAATTTTACAGAAAACATATCGTCGGTTCTTTGCAAAAAGACGAAAGCAGCTTTAATCAAAATGTGTTTTCTTTGAGAAATGGACCTTTCAAAGCTGAGGTTTGAGATGGACCCCCCCCCCTGACCTTTAAAGATGTGATGGCCCGCCCTTCCTTCGTTTATGATTTAATTTAGCAATAGACCTCCGTTCGCGCCACCGGTTTAAGATGACTCCTCTACTGCTGCCTTAAATTTTCCTAACTAATGTGATCGGAAAACCCTTTGTAGTTTTCCTTTCAATTTGAGGTTTTTCTCCTCCTCGGCCAGCGTGTAACGTCTAGCCCTATGCTAACATTCGAGTGTTTCCGATTTTCTTAATTTTCACGGTATTTTGCACTCCAATGTGGTCAATTTCCCAAGCTTTTCCGGAGTCTACGTTGTGTTCTGATTTTTGGTTCAGACTATTGGAAAAACAAGGTCTTATTTTGTGGTAACCCCTATTCTTTGTAGCGTAGGCAGACTCTCGCATACCATTGACAGAATTCGCATTCCTAACATTCCTATCTTAGACTTTAATATTCTGAACTCTCTATTATTATCCTACTATGCAATCTACGTTAATTTCCTATAGGAAGACTAGCATTTTCCTAACTTTACCCCTAAATTTTCTAATTTTTTCTATCGTGAGTTTTAATGGGAAAACTTAGCTTCTGGGCTATACTAATTGCACTATTCCTGGTCTATATAATACGACGTAGTTTCAATTTTAAATTTGGTATA
Source organism: Halesus radiatus (assembly GCA_022606495.2). Classification (NCBI taxonomy): domain Eukaryota; kingdom Metazoa; phylum Arthropoda; class Insecta; order Trichoptera; family Limnephilidae; genus Halesus; species Halesus radiatus. The sequence goes on along the minus strand of JAHDVE020008069.1, from coordinate 222,171 downwards.
CATAAATGTAATGATCACAGTATTATCGCCTTTCCTCATCGTACTAAGTGTTATTCTACATGGGTTAGTTTCAATGAATTTCATGGTTAAAAGGTACAGTTTTACTTGTTTTGGCGCCATCTCCATCCTCTCCTAAATTTGGGAAAATTACATGATTAGGTTTAAGTTTTCACAGCTTTTGTTATGACGAGAGATCGAATACAGTTTGTTTTGCTGCAATTCGGCTCCAGACCAACCCCTAAAGTACTCAGATGACCACGTTTCCGGTTAGTAACTCTCTCTTCACAGACGCACAGCCTGACCAAATCGGTATACGTAACCTCTTCTTTTAGTTCGTGCGCTATTGGTCATCCCCTGTACCGCGACGAAAAGAGCACCTTCCTTATCCATGGGTCCGAGACCCTCCGAATTCCCGTCCTCCAGACAGTTACATTTAAAGGAGATCAAACCGGTTCCGTCCCCTCGTCAAACAACATTATATACTTGCGAATTTTGCAAAGTCCGGGTTGAAAGGCCGTCCCCCGCATCAAGAGTTCAGAGATAACCACGCTTAAATCAGCAATTATCTCTGCCCAATCGATAGGTACAAATTATAAATATATGTAAACAATACGAGTTTTTATAATCCACAATACTCCAGTTTTCCCGGAAAATTGTGGATCTGACATCTCCAACACAGGTCGTGAATCTGTGCCAGATATCCAGATATAATACTTATGAATATACGTAAAAGTGATAATACAATATATATAATAGATTACTTTTTGGTTTGGTTGACAGGTTGGTTTAATGAGACCCTGCTATCTCATGTAGTTTGAATTTAACTGTAGATTGATTTTTGTTTGGAGAAAAGGTAGGACTCCAAAAAGCCCAAAATTTGCAAGGCCTGAACCTTGAAAACCTAAGTCGAAGATAAAATTAATTTTATAACATAACTTGGGAACGCATTGTCGACGAATGATTATGCTTATTTTGACAATTCTAATAATGTGGGTTTTTTGTTTGTTCTGTTGAATTCATCAATATGTTCGAACGGGTGTGGAGCGCCTTTGAATTGAATCTTTCCATGAAAATGGCGCTATAAAAATATGTATGTACGCAAACTACAAATACGTGATTTCTAAAAGATGATAGTTCATCGCAAAAGATGATAGTTCATCGCAAAAGATGATAGTTCATCGCAAAAGATGATAGTTATTTTTCAATTAAATGTCGACGTTTGTTAAGGTACTTATTCTTCGTAAGATGTACTGAAATTCGAATATATATATACTTATACGTATCTACATACTTCGATAAGAGAGGGTGTGGTTTGGAATGTTGACCTAGTTTTAATAACAGTCGAGGAAGTGTGTCATTGAGATATGCGACAGTTATTAAGTGTCAGAGACCCCCGTCAGGAAGCATAACAATTAGGATTCATTGGTTTGTTTTAGAATGATAACGATCTTTGAATTAATAAAAATCGTTTGGGATGTTTATAATTAGTAACGTTAGTTTTCGAATTTAAGTGTTAGGGAAAATATATACTAATAAAATAAATTGTTTTTATAGGAAATATACATAAATATAATAATTGGTTTTATATATATACATATTAAACATTGTATATAAATAAAGATAAAATAAATAACGGCCATATAGATTTGATAGACACATTATACATTTCATATATATATATATATCCATACACACATACATACTCTTAGTAAAGGCCAAGTTTTTAGCCGAAGTTATTTCACTATACACCTAGGAAAATACACACGTACATCGGGAAGCGGTCAGCGAATAAACTGTCTCTCATGTCCCTTCGTCTCGCAGAAAAACAGGTAGGAAAGCCCATGGACAATTATCGTTCCCTCCTATCATACCCTACTGTGAAAATGTCACCTTGTCATCGAACATCGTCAAAGATAGGCATCGATCCATGACACCTCGGAATGCGAGTCCCCTCAAACACCCTAAATGTCGACGCTTCTGGGAAAATAACTCACCAACGTCAGGATGGTAGGAAACCAGGTCCACCCTCTGGAAGCGACGGATATCCTCAACATTCAACAAGTCTGGTTCTTTGTCCACGAAGGATAATTAGGTGAAGCCAGACTGGTATTTCGTTCCCTTCTCCCGTCCTCCACGTGATAGAGAGCTTCAGACGATTTCACTCGTTTAACTCCTTAGCCAACGCACACGGGATCCAAAGTGAAAGTCAATAAGATGTTCTGAAGTTGTTGTTTATGAGTCAACTCAATAAAAGACAATTATACAGGTAGGTATCTACCGGAAATTTTTATAAATACTTAAATGTATTTATGAAAAAAAATAGGTATTTTTGAATATTTAAAAGTCAAGTGCTGGTAATGAGTGAGACAATTGAATTATCTATATTACTAGTTTAATTATAATTCAATGCGAAAGGAAAGGTTTATCGTAAAATATCTTATCAAGGAAGATGTACCCGCTGGGTATCATAAAATGTACTTGAACACAAATATTTGATTAGAACGGCTTTGATCAAGTATACAAAACATTCACTCATGATAGATAACGATCGAATAGTATTGACCTATATATTAAACAGTAAATATAATCATATATATATATACATATATACATACATATAATATGTGCGCTTATACATCATTAGAAATATAATTCATGTCTCCGTCCTCGCCTTCCCCGGGAGAACCTGAAAACTTTAATATTTAATGGTTGGCTCACCTGAACTCCCGACAAATTCCATAATTTTTCCAGACGGGTTATACACGCCAATTATGAAGATTCAGAAAATATTGAACTTCCCTGCCTGGAATGTTTAATCTAAGTTAGAAATATTTACTTAATACAATCTAGTGTTTCCTAATTTCAATTCGTGATCTACCGATTTGTACTATTTCTTCAAATTTAATGATCTCTAAATCCAAATATTATTAGATAATATTTAAATTTTGTTGTTTTATTTTCCTATTTTATTCTTTGTACTCACGTAATTCTCTTTACTAACTATTAATTAAATCCGTAAACCGAACGCTTGGTAATATTTTAGAGCTTTATTATTTTTCTTTGACGAAATTAATCCCACGCTAGGTATTAAAAATGAATTATATGAAACTAAGACTCAGCTGTTTTTAAACTTTCACTAAATTATTTTAAACGCAATTATATTTAATTTTTCTTAAACTCGTAATAAATTCAGTTCAACATAAAATATGAATTAAATCACATTTCATTTAAACAATTTTAATTAATTCACAGAAGCTAATTTTAAAAATCTTTAAACAAATAACTTTATTAATTATAGAAATTTTTCAATATTTATTAAATTATTATTATTATCACATTGCTCTAATAATTTTGAGAAAATTAAATCAAATATATTGTTATCAACTTTAATTGCAACTTTTAGAATCTTCAACGTAATTTAAGTATTATTAATTTTTAGGAAATTTCACTATTTATGAAACTATTATTGTATTAGATCAACAAGAGAATTTATTTTAACACTTTATTTATTAGAAGCCGAAATTTTTGAAGTCCAGGAAAAACACTTTTTAATCACTCCGCACGCAATTAACGACGTATCAACTCGAGACGAACTGCCTTTAAGAAAATTTTAATATTAATTTAAACACAAATATTTTATTTATTTTAAGATGAAATTTTTGAAGTCCAGAAAAACACTTTTTAATCACTCCGCACGCAATTAACGACGTATCAACTCGAGACGAACTGCCTTTAAGAAAATTTTAATAAATAAATTATTATTAATTTGAACACAAAATCACTTTATTTATTTTAAGATGAAATTTTTGAAGTCCAGAAAAAACCCACTCTTAATTACTTAAATACCGATACGCCCGTAATGAACTATTTCTTCCGACTTCAATCAACTTCAATTCAAACACTTTATTTATAAACACTTTCGATTATTATAATTTCACTTAAAATCACCAATTTTAATTAATTCACAGAAGTAATTTTTAGTATCAACTTAGGTATAATGAATTTTAGAAACTTCAATATTTATCAAACTATTATTGAATTAAATCAAACTATTGTTGAATCAATCCAACAACTATTTAAAAGAATTTATTTAAAACTTTATTTAATTGTAAGAAACAAATCAAATGAAACTTCCCAAGTCCAAAAACAAAACAATTACTTAAAATCGGCCAGCACGTAATTTAATATTTCCTCGCTCGACGTATTCCGCGACTAACTGTCTAACGTTATTGGATTTTCAAATGTTAGGAAACGGGTTAATGTACTTGTTAGTAAATTAATAAAAACTTACCCTACTTCTTAGTGCATATCCAAATTTTTAGTTTAATTTCACACACAAAACCCGCAAAACAACTACCACTATCACGTATTTTTATGCATGCAAAAAACCCATGCAACCTCTAGTACAGACTCCTTCATCAAAAAAAACCACCACATTCGCTCCCGTCTTCTAAAAACACCCTCCCCTTTCTCTGCCTATCTAAGACCGACTGTATCACTCGCATTATCAAATCAAAAACAACCACCCTCCCTGACTATCTAAAACTCACTATCCCCCTCCTCCGAATCGACTACCTACCTTCTCCCCAACTCTCCAAAAAAAACCGACTATCTTCCCGTTATTCGTCGCACAGGTCCGTACTAGGTATCCTTCGCCAACTTAGACGAATTTATAATTCTTTTAAATTATCTCCTATAACCCAACTATTCTGAGTAAGATATTTACTTACTGTTTGATCCCACTATCGAACCAAAATAGGTACCGTTCCTGCTAGTATCACGGTACATTTGGCACTCACGCGTGCCAAGAAATCCGCTCAGGCAACAATAATAACAATAACAAATGGGCCACTTCCACCATATATACCCTATCACTTAGACTATATCTAATGATTTACATATTAGTTTTATTACTAATGGCTTACAGCTTAGAAATTTTCTAATTCTGGCTTATAATTAGTGATCTACATCTAAGAGTTATATAGATAACGACAACTTGGACCTGCAGCTAGTGACTTAAACCTGGGTAAGCTCAATTTCATAATCGAAGTCATCAAGACTATACCTATCTCCTATTCCATTCCTCACAAAACCGTAAATCTGAATGCAGAATAAAAGGCAGCTTCCCAGTTGCGCTGGACACCGAATCGCATTCAAGATCGAACTACTTACTCATATAAGTTTTTTATTTATTTCCTCGCATACAAAATATTAACAAAGCAGGCACACTGGTCTCTCAATGCGCATCTGGATATATTATTCATAACAATTTCGTCACTAACTTGATAATTTATTATCTTCAGTCCTAAGGATAGGTAGAATGTCCCAACTCATTTCTAAAATCAATAATTAATTCCTGATTCTTAGAGATGTCGCATTATTTAATTCTTCAACGTGCCTCGGTAACTTCATTATTTCAACACCTTGCTTTAAACGTTGGTACCTAATTTATCACCCTCCCATAAAAGAAGAATTCTCGCCTTCATACAATCATAACTTTGATAATTTACTACCTGCAGCCATCCAAAACCCTTGAGATTCTCTAACATTATGTCTTATCCCGAAACAAACCGCGCTCATCTTTCAACGCGTCGCAGGATTCCTATTCATTTTAACTGTTACCGATTACAGCGGCGTCTCCAAGACTTATACTCGGGTCGTTGAAAAATCCTTATTTAATTTGTTTTAGGTATTTTAGGTGAGGCACTAGTTTGCGGCTTCGAACCATAGCAACTAGTTAATTTTTAACATCAACTACACCGTGTTGATTCTATTTAGTATGTCAATTAATATGCTTGTAAATCATTATATTTACCCAAAATGGTAATCTAGACAATGTTTCTATCTGCTTCCCCCTTTCCAAATACGTAATTCACGCCGAAATTGCACAACTCTCCAATTCAATCAACGATTATTTCGGATACTTTTCCATCGCCGAGTTTATGCCACCCGCCGTCACTGTAATATTTCTGGGTCCTTAACCTTGTAACCCAGTCTGTAACATTCACATGTATTCTTTTCAAGTGTTCGTTTTTGTATAATCCCGTTATCGTCGCTTTCGATATGTTTGTTTAGGATTCACAAGTCACAAGTCATAATTCATTATTAAAGAATGTTTTTACAATAAATTCTCCTTCTATGAGTTCTATGAAGCTCTGGTACTTTCCTTTCAGCCACCTCGAAATCGTTCTAAGATGTGCAACGCTCCCTTATCCTTCGAGACTCTAAATTTACATGAATTATTTTAAAGTATAAAAAAAAAGATTTTCCTGCTAAGACTCGAATTCATCACAAAGTAAATGAAGTTAACTGCAGATTCGTCATGACATCTTTGCTGATTTTTGTGATGCTCACGCGCATTTACTTTTTTATCATCAAAAGGTTATTTTTTTGCAAATATTAACTTTCTGTTTAAAAAACTGTTTTCTCCAAACAGTTTATAAAGATACAAAGAATTTTTTTTTCTGGAATATCACAGCACACTGTTGTTTTTTGTTACTTTCAGGAATAACAATAGAAACCACAATAGTGATAATTGGATCAACAACTCAGGAGGGGGCAATAACGGCGGTGGCAACATGCAGCAGGGGGGCGAGGAGAGGTTCAACACATACGGCCTCAGCCTGCAGTTCCTAGACTCTATCAACGTGCGGGGACCTCTGCTCAACCGTATTTTTGTGGCTAACGTAAGTTAAATATCTTATATTAGGACAAACATTTCTGGATTACGAATAGCCTGGAAATATTTGAAATCTCCTTATTTCTACCATAAATGATTGAACTTTTTGCTTGTTCAATGGTGGAGGACATAGCTGGCATAGTATTGAACCCGCAACTTCTTTCGATCGATAGAGCATAATATTGTTCTGTATGCAATACAGCTACGTAGTAAAGAATATCCCCCAATATCTGCAAAAATGTTGTAAAATGATTTGTTGCCAAATATTTAATTATGAGCATCAAAATGGCCTGATAATCACTGTTACATCAATAACATTGGTTGCAAAAATTTGTTAGCTTTCTTGCCTGCAATTTGCCATACAAAATAAATAAGAACACAAAGTTCTTTGATGTATACTAAATATCACTGAATTAAGAGGACGATATTAGCTATTAATTATTATGAAAGTAATTTATTTTGCTTGTGGTAAAGAACAAATCTAAATTATGGTCTTACTCGTCAAAAGTCTGGTAATAATACGTAAAATGTATCTCTTCAGCTGGATTACAAAGTGGATAAGAAGAAGCTGAAGGAAGTGTTCAAGATGGCTGGGAAAGTGAGGAATATTGACCTGAGTTTGGACAAAGATGGAAACAGCAGAGGTTTTGCTGTTATCGAATATGATCACCCTGTTGAGGCAGTTCAGGTAAACCTTTGTTTTAAAGCTGTATTTGAACCATTTGTTTTTACATATTATATATTTATAATCTAGCTGATTCTACGTACATATTGTATTATGTTTTTAAGGGTTACATGATTACACTCTCCATATGTAATTTCGTCCATGTGAAAATCCGACCCTGCACAATTCTGGCAGTGGTATTCACTGGTGCGAAATTCACCCCTGTGTAATTTCACCCTGCCACCATTTTTAAGAACTATGTACATCATCTGAAGTTTTAATAATTAGTCAATTATTTTATCATAACAAAATATTTATAAGTTTATTTACAGTCTAGTCGTTTACATTTATTTGTAAGTACATTTATTCAGGAGAAGAGAGGTCCAAATGCCATATATAGTTTATTATTAAACTTATTAATTTATTGATTGTCTGTTGCAGGCCATCTCCATGTTCGACAAGCAAGTCCTGTTTGAACGCAAACTTGCTGTGCGCATGGACCGCGCCAACTCGGGCCAGACCGACATGCGCCTGCCCGACGGGCTCCAGGCCATTGGGCCCGGGCTTGGCCCCTCGGGGGAGCCCCTGCGCGACGTGGTGTCCAGCCTGCCGCAGCAGCAACCTGCTGCCCAGTCCGCCACGGGTGCCGGCCTGCTCGGAGCCGTGCCCGCCCTTGGGGGTCTGGGCCTGCAGGCTCTCGGACAGCTGGGCCTGGGGCAACTGCAATCACAGCTCCTGCAGCAGGTGCAATATTCTAAATTACGTTAAAAAGTGTTTATTGGTTGATGTCAATGCGTGATATTCGGCGCTAATCTCACATTTCTCAATACAGCAGACTCGCGGTTTACTGAATAGATAGTGAAATAAAATCCTGGTTAAAATAATATCCATTTTACGGTCAGCGCCCACAAATACACACTGCAGATTGTTAACTTAAAGAAATACTACAAATAATTTTTCTGTAAATTCTATACGGGTAATTAGGAAAATGTGTAAGGTTTCAAAAGACAATAATCCTCAAACTGTAAATCTTTTTAATTCTATGTGAAACATGCAGTCAAATTTTATTTAAAACATTCAAAAATGCTTTCTTTCAATAGTTTTCAAACTGCACCTATTTTCAGGCATTTTGGAATATATGTATTTCATAGAATTTAAAGATTACAAGTTGAGGATTTTTGTCCTTTGAATCCTTATACCTTTTCCTAACTACCCGTATAGAATTTACAAATAAATTATTTGTTGTATTAATTGAGTTATCAACATATGCAAACTTTGTATCCGTTGAACCCCCCAGCATATCTGATCGGCAAAGTAAAAAAATCATTTTTTCTGAATATAAGTAACTATTCTGGGGAACTACTTATGGTAGATATATTGTAAATTTTTTTTATAAATACATTATCTGGTAAGACAGTACAATTTACAATAATTTCATTTGCAAACCACGTGCCACGTGCAAATTTACCCTTGGCACACTATGGAAGCATTAGATTTTGGGAGCTCGGTGTTCCAAAGGTTAAACATGAAATAGATTAAAATGTCTATAATATATATTATAATAAAATTGACACAAGATAATCGAACCAACATCGGTTTACTGACACATACGATGAACCAAAACATTGTCATAAGGGGATTCAAGCGATTATCTCCAGAACTATAAAATTCGTACACACGTGTGCATGCGCGAAAATCTCATTTGAGGAAAATATTTACACAATGAACTTACTAAACAAGAATTTGTAGAGGACAGAGCCAAAAAACCCCAGTCTGTGCAGAACCAACGGTCCGCTGTTTCTTCACCTAGCTACTGTCATTTCAGTTCAGTATTAAGCGGAGCGGTCATCCATGGAAGCTGCCAAAATTTCGAATTTAAAATTGTAGCAAAATGAAATCGTATTTATTTCTAATTTTGAAACTGTCAATTCATGGTGGAATTCCATATTAAAATAATTTTTTTTTAAATTAAAAAACCTTTGTAACTTTTTTCCATTTATTTATTTATTATGCATACATAAGTAAATAGTACCGTCAGCAATAAAACAAATTTCAAGTCATAAATAAAAACAATATTAAAAAACAGAGGAACTCACTCACGACATCGATGCTATATATACCATAGATTTAGTTTTAATTGTGCCAGTCTGACGATGCCCGTGAAGGGTGAAACCGGTCCGGTCGAAAATAAATAAATGGAAAAAAGTTACAAAAGTTTTTTTAATAAAATTTTTTTATTTTAAAATCGTATTTCTCGATGTGGAAAACGCCATATCTGCAAATGTTCTCATTTATATTTAAAGAATTCATTCATTTTGAGAAAGCTAACCCTTCAGCTAATTATTTCCGCCCTTTTAGTAGGTTTCGGAAATATCTATTGGGGGTTGCCCCCATCGACCCCCTGTGACGGCCCGTCACTGACTTAGTCGCAAATCCCCAATTTCTCTTGTCTAAAAACTTGTATGAAGACATTAGTATAGTTCAGTCTCGTCAGCATTGAAAGACTGGCACCAATCCATATGTTTCAACAAATTATTTAAATTCCTTTCTCTCGTGCAGTTCATGTATTTATGTCATTATTATTTATTATGTATATTTTTAACATTAAAAAAAAAATTCTTCTTTGCAACGTCCCTGTTAAATTGAACCCGGTAAATCGAGTGTCTGCTGTATCTCAAATAAGGTGTTGTCTGGTCTGATTGGTTAGATGTGTAGTTGTGTAGTCCAAAATTATTTTTATGTTTGTAGCATTTAGCAAAAATTATTTATTTATGTTGTTATATGATGCATAGAAATGTTATGCAATTAGAGTGATCTCGGGAAATTATTTTCTGTGTGGGAATATCTATTAAATTTAATCATTGATGAAGATAATATTAACAAATCTCAAATGAAACAAAAAAAAAGACACAGAAAATAAAAAGGTATCAGTCACATCTGTAAATTGAAGCCAGGACTTCTGTCTTACCGGGACAACATCTTGTCCCTGTAAGACAGAGATCCTGGGTTCGATTCCCAGATGTGACTGATACCTTTTTTATTTTCTGTGTGTTTTCCTCTTTCATTTGAGATTTGTAAATATGTAATATTTTCTTAAATTATTAAATATTACAATGAGGTTAATAAACTTTAATAAATTATTCCAAAAAATTTAATCTATTAATTATTATTTGTATTTATTATTAATTATTTGATCCTAGGATCGAATGCCTTCTTGTGTTCCAAAACTATTATTTTCGATGACAATACTGCAAAAATATATAACCGATTTTTACAACAAGGTTGACAAGCCGTTGCATAAAGAATATAATCATACATGCTCAGTATTCTTCCAACGGTGATTGTTGATCCTATATGTGTTCTGTAGTTTACATGTATGTATTGAGATATCATGGATGTTGCTCATTTTAAATAATCTGCAGGAGTAAAATAGCATAGGTTGTTAAGTTCTTGATATGTTTATGTATCATGCACATTCAAAAAGTTGTTGATGACTTGTAACATAACCCAATAACGTTCCCAATCTAAAAAACGCTGTGCGGGTGTAACCAAATTATTTTAATCAATTATGTAATATTAAAAAGATCTGTCAGAAAGAACTGAATGTCTTCGAAATACCTCCTTTTGCTATATATAACTAGGTATTATTTTCTTAAATTTTTTTGAGTTTCACGATTGACAATTCTAGGTAAGGTTTTTTGTGTGGAAATCTTCCACTTTTTTTGTGTGGAAAAAGTTGTCTCAGGAAGGAATGATTTTTTTTCTGGCTTTTCCAAAAATTAAAAAAAAAAATCCCATACATAAACTCAGTTTGGTTATCTGTAATTTGCTCAATCCACAATTGTTAGCGAAAAAACTCAGTTTGGTTATCTGTAATTTGCTCAATCCACAATTGTTAGCGAAAATGACAACAACTCCATGATAAATAAATTGAATACATGTTGTGTTTGCCTCGTGATAAAATGGTAGAAGTTTAGCGGGCCTTATTAGGAGTTTCTCAACTATGTAATGTGTCTTATTTATTGATAAAGTGTGTGCAGAGTATCTTCAATTTGCTTCCATGAACAATATATCCGTCAGTCTTCTCTGTATATAATGTAATTATGTCCTTATGTGTTGTAACTGTCAGGTTTTAACATTACTTTGCATAGATATGACTTCTTTTATATTCCACTCAAGTTGTTTAGTTGTCATCTCTCCTTTATTATCTCAATTCTTTAGTACATAGATCTAATATTTAGCTAACTAATTTAGGAATCAGTTTTAGTGTTTTCCTTTTTCCTCATTTTTATATATATATCCTACATCTTGTCTTTCCCTACTTTTCTCATTCGTAACCATCAACTCATACGAAAGTTAATATTTTATTCACACTTTCATACTGTCTTCAATCACATAATTACAAAGATTGTATTTTCTGTAATTAAATTGAATTTTACCACAAAACAGGTTGTTTGATTGTAGAATAATGGCCATCATAGCTCCCAGTTTTAAAATATTTCTATAAATTCTTCATCAGAACATCTCAATAACTCTTTGGCTAGTCTCAGAATTCAGATAATCTTAATCCACATAAAATCTTTGGCACATTTGATCTCCGTTAACGCGTTGCAGTAAACCAGCGTAAGGTTGTTTATTAAAAATTCTTCTTGTCTTTCTGTCTACTATGCCTGTCTTCCGTCTACATGATATTAATTTCTTGGAGAATACTGCAGATCATAACGTTTTAATTGACAATAATTGTGTAATATAGGAACTGCATGTTGGTGACAGAATATTATATTATCTAGTTGAGAGAAGGGTGTAATCTTCTAAAAAATCTCAGTTGAAATTATTGTAAATCAAGGAGTCAAGTCCTTCAAGGATATATCTATAAGGCAGTAAAGACTGGCGTTAATATGACTGCTATTTGATGTCCTCTACTGCTCGGTGTGTCGAGGTTGGGGTTATAACATAACTTTCCAAGAAACATAAACAGTAACAAAATGTTCTTAACCTCGTGATGTCATTCCACTTCTGATGAGAATTCTAACATTACTCCCAGCAATCCTTTATTTCCAACCTCTCTCTAGGCCAGCCAGAATGTTTCCATGAAGCATTGTGTTATTCTGCCCAAAGGCCAATGGTGCCAGATGCCATGGTATTCAACTAACACTCGCACTTCTGGTAATGAGGAGTTGATGGGTCAAGGAACATATTTCTAGGTTACTCGTGTAACTCCATATTCCTACTAGGATCAACATTGCCAAAATTCTAAATATCTGCACTTATACAGTAGCAACAAAAGTGATATCTCTTTAGCCCCGTGTAAAAATGTAAGTGTGATATCGCAGGGTCTTTCCGCTGGGGATTTGTCGAACCTCGGCAATACCGGTCTGTCCAGCAACCTTCAGGAACTGAGCAACAACTCCATGCAGGTCCCGCAGATGCAGAACAATAACTTCTCCAACAACGGCTTCCAAGGTAAATACATATTTTCTTTAAAAGATTGGTATTCACTTTGTGGTGTCATTATTACTAAATTAATAAAAAATACTTTGTAAACACCACTTTTTTAATATATTAATATCAAGATGTTTCGAAAGCGATGCTTTCCTCACCAGGACATACAGAATAGTAAAAAATAAAGCTTCGCTTTTGAAACATGTTAATAATATTTATATATTAAAAAAGTGATTTTTTAATTTACATACGAGGTTTGTTCAAAAGAAAAAGTGAATTTCGAATTTTTTCGAAAAGAATTTATTCATCAATATCCATTTTCTCCCCTTCAAAGTAATCCCCCTCAGATATAATGCACTTACGAAGTGTGTTCAAAAGAAAAGGTGAATTTTGAATTTTCGCTGGCTGTGTACATTCGATTATCGATATATATATTTTTTTTATCTTGGTACACATATGTTTATCATATGTTAGCATTATCAGCCATTTTTGATCAGTGGTTTATTTTTGACAACTGGAAAGGTTAGTCACGTTTTTGGGTGTTCTTCGATTTTTTACTTTAGGTTCGTTTTCTGAGGCATCATCAGTCCGATTGAAGTGAAATTTTAGATTTGCTTTATTTTCTATGTCCTCATCAGCTTTTCTTAAAAAAATCCAAAAAATTGATTCTTTTTAGAAAAAAATTGTTAATAATTATTAATCCTATGGTGGAATTTCCTAGTTTTGGTCGGAACTTGATATCCGTTTTCTGTGGCATCATCAGTCCGTCCGATTGAAGTGAAATTTTAGATTTGCTTTGTTTTCTATGTCCCTATCAACATTTCTTCAAAAAATAAAAAAAAATCGATGTGTTTCGATTTTTTACAAATTTTTTTTTTTTAGTAAAAAATATAACATATGTGTACCAACATAACAAAAAAAAACGATAATCAAGTGTACACAGCCTGCGAAAATTCAAAAATCACCTTTTCTTTTGAACACACCTCGTATGCCAGCGCTTCTTCCAATCCTCAAAGCACTTCTGGAATGCCCTTTTCGGTATGGTCATCAGCTCGTTCTTCGATTCTGACTTTATCTCCTCAATTGTGGCAAAACGCTTTCCTTTCATTGGTCTCTTCAGTTTTGGGAATAGGAAAAAGGCGCAGGGAGTCAAATCTGGTGAATACGGTGGTTGAGGGGTGATTACGGTGTTGTTTTTGGCCATATAATCACGAACAAGCATTGATGTGTGAGCTGGTCCATTATCGTGATGCAAAATCCATGATTTGTTTTTCCACAATTCCGATCGTTTGAGCCGTATTGCTTCACGCAAACGTTGCATAACTTCCTTGTAGTATTCCTTATTAACCGTACGACCTGTTGGCAAGAACTCATGATGCACCACGCCATTGTAATCGAAGAAAACAGTGAGCAAAATCTTCACATTTGATTGAACTTGGCGTGCTTTTTTCGGTCTTGGCTCTTCTGGCCGCTTCCATTGGGATGATTGGGCCTTGGTTTCGACTTCATAACCATATACCCACGTTTCATCACCAGTTATGACCCTTTTGAGCAAATCTGGATCGTCGTTGATGTCATTCAACAACTCCTGAGCGATACTAATGCGACATTGCTTTTGCTCAAAATTTAGCAATTTCGGAACAAACTTCGCTGCCACACGTTTCATGCCCAAAACATCTGAGAAAATTGCATGGCATGAGCCGATTGATATGCCAACATCCTCTGCAACTTCCCTAATAGTGATTCGACGATTTTCCAAAACCATTTTCTTCACTGTTTCAATGTTTTCTTCGTTTGTTAACGTGGTTGCAACTCCAGGACGCTCATCGTCGTTAACATCTTCTCGGCCTTCTGTAAAGGGCTTGTACCACTTATAAACACTTTTTTGAGACAAAGTAGACTTGCCGAATGCCGCAGTCAACATTTTAAGTGCGTTGGAGCACTTTATTCCATTTTTAACGCAAAATTTAATACATATTCTTTGATCCATTTTTTCAAAAGTAAAAAATCGAAGAACACACAAAAACGTGATTAACCTTTCCAGTTGTCAAAAACAAACCACTAATCCAAAATGGCTGATAATGCTAACATATGATAAACATATGTGTACCAACATAACAAAAAAAAAACGATAATCGAGTGTACACAGCCTGCGAAAATTCAAAATTCACCTTTTCTTTTGAACAAACCTCGTATAAACAATTAGAGTGAAGCTTTCTTCTTCTTTTCTAAGGTTTTTCCAAGAGACCGGAAAAATAACATGTGAGAACCTTATATCGCTCATGTATGTACATATATTATGTCGACGGCATAGTGCATAAATTTAATATGTTCAGTTCAGTTTCGTGTAAATACAATTACCGCATTTGTAAAGCATAATTTAAAATCCTTATTTATATTGTTCGTACTTTCCTCCATATATTAAAGTTTTTAGTTGAATTTTTACGACAAACTTAACACAGTTGCGCACTATGTCATCAAAGCAATTGACTGATTACTTTGTTATGTCCAGATAAGACAGCTCCTAAGACTACGCTGTCAGGGCGCTGCATAAAGTTTTTTTTTGTAAATTACAGTCTATTTTAGTAATAATGATCACAGCAATAACGAGTTCACTGCTATAATGAACAATTACCTAATGATATTTTAGTTCAGGCTTATCTTCACACAATCGTTGGCTGTTATGATGAGGACGCTTCACTGGTATACCGTACAAATAATTTTGTCAACACAATTTTCATGAATATGCACACGTAGATTGTTGGGTTTGAAAATAAAAACAATTCTCAAAGTAAGTAATAACAGACAACGGTGGCCTAATGGGGAAGCGGCGAGCAGGGCGACGGCTGGCAGGAATTTCCTTCAATCTCGTTACGGACGGATTTATATTTTTATGGCACTACCTGTGTAAGAGTGTCGGCAATGTGAAACATTCTATCCATATCAAGCTCCATGTAAAATTGTCATAAAATCTGCAACAATTATTGAGGTTTGCAATTTTGTTCCCTTTTTACATCTTCTTTTGTATTACTACTCATCGTCAATTTTGTTTTAAAAACCAATAAAAATGTGAGAGTACCTACATCCCTTCAAGGGGTAAGCTTATGGCAGTGATACACAAACTTTTTAGCGGAGGGGCCGCTTTACTTAATTATCGAATGCGTCTCGCAACCTACAAGTGGGGAGGGGGTTGACAGCAATAGTCATGATTTTACGTTAATGGGGATTTTTAAAATTTCATGTAGTGCAAACTGATTCTCCAAATTTTGTTCCATTTACGACATGCGGTATGAATTAGCAAAAACTCTCAGAAAATGTTCTCAGCCAGGGTTTTCAAGAATTACCGCAGACATTTAGATTTTTTTAATAAACCCAAGTGGCCGTATGAAATTGGTCCGAAGGCCGAACGAATTGGGCTGCGGGTTTTGCATCACCGGTTTGAAACAAGTGAAATTTTACAGTGGAAACCAATAACAATCGCATAAGCTATTGTTTTATGATAAGTTAGTTTTTTTTTTGCATTATCTCCACACAGGAGGCTGTGCGTATAATATTTTCCCTCAGGGCCTATGTCATCTTTGGGGTTACTGTGTGAAGGGTCTTTTTAAGGAAAGGAAGGTGAGGAAGTTCTGAGGAGGAAAAAGGCATGAGAGGTGGGTAGGAATCTGGGAGTCAGTGTGTCCAGGAGTGACAGACGTATGAATTCATCTCTCCCGCTGTGGTGCAAGGCGATGGGTCAAGAATCCGGCCGGAAGGTCAAAGGGTCTCCCTCCAATGGTCTCTCCTGATCCGCATCACCACGCAATTGGTGGGCAGACACATTCGCCGCTAAAACCTGGACAACCTCGCCCTATAAATTCGGTCACCCCTGCTAAGTCTCCAAACGTAGTGAATCACTTGGGGTGACCTATGGCAGAGGTGTTGGTTATCCATTGAATGATACCCGGGGCGGCGGTACCCATACCCGCCTCACAAAGGGATTTTTAGAACCAAACAATACGCAAAGCAGACTAGTTATATGACGGACAATTCACAAATTTTTTTTCTTGGAAGCCCCACGAAAGCGTCATCTTTAAATCAATCGATGATTGTAAATTTTATTCATAAAAGTGTATATTTTTGTAATACGTACAAACATATATTTTATTAAAGTAATATTTTGAAAAGATATTATGCATTAACAAATATATTAGCAGACATTACACATACACTCGCCACACTTCGTTCCAATACGTCCGTCGAAACGTATGTGTAAAGGCAGAGACCTGCAGTCCGAACTTCCAGATTTTCCAGTCAGTCTGACCCGTAGGTTTTTCTCAGCGATCGGTGTGCTATGCCTTTACACAAAAGTGTTTGAATGCTTGTTTTTTTTTTTTTTGCTTATGGCTTTTCACCGACTGCTAATGGAAAATCAAAAGCAAAGAATAGAAACATAAAAATCAGTATTAGTTAATTTTTGAGCAAAACATACCAAAAAAGTATCTTAATTTGAACCGTTCATACGTAAGTAATTTATAATCTTCGTAAATATGACATGACTTCATTATTTTAATTGGTAAATGGCCATAGCGATGTCCATCTTATGATATCTATGGTCAAAACTGTAGCAAAACTTTTAAACCGTATCACGCATCAGGCCACACTTCTGTCTGATCTCTGAGAAATCCCTTTACACGTACACTTTAGTGCGGAGATCAGTCAATCAACGGATCGGCCCGCCCCCTGGAGTGTGGGGACTTTTTTTTACCCAAATTAACGCAACGTTTCGGCTGGCAAGCCAATTTGACGTATTGGCGGGCGATTTGAAGCAAAGATCGAAAAACGCAGGCGGAAACGTATGTGTGGGAGACGCTATTGATATAATGAGTAACAGCAAAAAGGAGCAAATTTAGTCAGTCCCCTTGTGCTTGTTATAAAAGTTTGACTGTAGTTTTAGGTTTACATACATATTATAAACTATAGAAACCTAAAACCTAAATTATTCAAAATGATAACAGATAATATCTAAGTATCCAATTTGAAAGCGGAACAAAAAATATGGATGAGTAGAAATAGTTATATTAAACAAGTTACATGAATCTTTCAGGTTTAAACAATGCGGCTTTCGGGCGTGGCATCAACATCACCCCCGCTAGCATGAACTCCACCCTCAACGCCATGAACTCCACCATGAACTCTAGCATGAATTCGAGCATGAATTCTAGCATGAACCCTGGCTTGGGCTTCCCCCATCAGCCCCCGGGTGGGCGCGGGGAATCCCCCAACTTCGGGGGCAACCGGGGAATGTCACCTGGCGGGTATGGGGACAACCGAGGGGGGTCCCGGGATATGGACGCCAGAGGCGGGATCAATCCCGATAAACCAGGAGATATGGTGCTCATCAAATATGTAAGCGATACACATTTTAATAACTTCATTTACAAATAATATTTTTCTGAAATAAAATTTGCAAAATGTATGCCCAATCCATGCAAGTTATTATCATCACTTTGGCGGTTTGAACACTACCAACACTTAGCCGTGGTTAATCCTAAATAATTCTAACATTATTAGTGAGAGAAAATATTTCATGCAGTATTTATGTCTTGTTATTCCCACAAGTTATATATCTCTATCCTTTATTTGTCAGCTTCCTACCACGGTGACCTGGCAGCTGCTCCGTGAGAAGTTCAGCGAGGCCGGCGAGGTGAAGTTTGCTGAGAAGATTGACAACGAAACAGCCGTCGTCCGCTTCCAGAGCGAGTGGGGGTCCACTCGGGCCATCAGTATCCTTTAAAATTACTTACAATTGCCCTTTCATTCACTATCGATCTCATCGAACCGAAGTAATACGTACAACCACAAATTGATGCACGAGTATAAAATGTTTCAAGAGCATCTCCTGTCCCGATCCTGTCTTCCTCTTCCTCTCCCCCCTTTCTTCTTATTTTGTTTTTTCTAATAAAACATCCATACTTAACCACTGTTGGCACAAGAAACTCTGTTGGCTTATCTGTTGTTAAACTTTCTTTCCATATAAATTTGCATTAAAAGCGGTTTATTTCTTACAAATAAATAAATAAATTTTTCAGGTTAAAAAAAAATTTCAGATAATACATACAAGTGAATTTAAAAAAATATATGTATTTGTCTTGCTATACATACAGCAATCCCATGAGTTATAAAACTCATTTTGGGATTTTATTTGAATAAAAAAAGGTTTCTCTAGTGGAATTTCCTCATTTCCTATGTCATTGTCTTTCATATGATGTATCAAAGTTTGTGAGGCGTTTAGCACAGTCTAGGTATGCCCAGAGGTCCAAGACGCTCTTGAGATGAATATACAAATATTTCCTTAATGATTGTTTTCAGAAATGTTTGACAAGACCCGCATTGATGGAAAGACGATTGTCGTACGTCACTGCTGAAATGTCTCCAAGGTGGACCTCTTCTATAAGAATAATTAGTTCTTAACCTCGTTTTAAATTACATTAGATTTTAGAATTATCGACATTTTCACACATATTGACAAGATTTTTTTAAATAACTTCACACATGTTGAAGATAATTGACAATAGTATTACGTGTTAACTAAGAGCACTGATTTTAAATAGGTGACAGTTTGGCAAGTTAGCACTTTATTTTATAGATAAAATTATCCAATCAGTCAATCAATACTTTACACTTCGTAACTTGGATAGTTTTTACCGATGCATTGCTGTTTTATACTTTCGACTTGGAATAGGTTTATGTTGAGCTTAACCTTACTTAAGTCTGTGACTTTGGAGTGACGTGTCCACAAAATCTCTATTGAAATAGTGACGGTCTTTCAGGTGATTTATTATTAATTGTCTTACACGGTTAATGATCGTGTAAAGAAGGGATCACTGCGTTGGGAAGCGGTGATTGTGTAGTTGTTTTCTTCACCATTAAAAGTAGCTCTGAATAAAAAAATGCTTTCTTGACTTTTATTTTATTATTTCAAATAATTGTTATTTATTGATAATAACGTTGTATTTCAACCTCTGTATAGATCTGCTCATCATTTGGTGGTAAATATTGGCAACTTGACAGTAGGTTTAACGGAGTGCTGGTTTTTCAACGATTCTAATTTGTTCATCGATGCTTCAACATGGATTCTGCTACATCTCTGGCTGTGTTCTCGTAATGTTTTGCAATAATCTTTCTGGCCAGTGCAGTCACCATGCAAAATTTTTAGTTCTGTTCTTAAAAGAAATATACATGGAATGGTCGCATCACATGAGTAAATTGGCGTACCGCGGTATATGTTCACCTTCTACAATTTCATTTGGAACATCACATAAAGCATTTTGGTTGCAGTTTCTCGCTAAAGAAGTGACCCGACAGTTGACAACTGGCAGTATTCACCCTGTTTGCTAGTGTCAATCAAATGGAAAAAGTTCTTAAAATAGCAATGAGTACTTTTGTGCTGGAGGAAATACTTCGATTGTAGGGAAGAATCCTTTGAAGTGTACAGAGGAAGTTGGGAATCTTCTTCACACACCCGAGACTCGTATAATTGAGTCAACTGCAAACACTTCCTACAAACATAGTACCACATACATTATGTATTACTTGTTTAAATTGGGAGGAGTTTCTATGGGTACTTTTATTTTTCAGGGTCTTTGCTTGATGGATTTCTTCACTCCGATTAGTGCTGCCGATTATTTTTGAGTTGTTACGTTGGGAGTAAAAGACAGCTTATTCACTATTGGGATACCTAATCAGTAATCGCCGAGGCAATCTGACAATTTTTTTAGCCTCTGGGATCAATTGATTTATTAGCTGAATAGCAAAAATACAAACTTGCACAGTAACCCGACATCTCTAAGAAACAGAATTCATTTCTCTTATCAATGAATTAATAATTTTATGTGCTGCTAAAAGAAGAAATTTAGTCTGTTCCACAAATTTATACTGGTTGGCATTGTCATCATGTACGTTTGTTGAATTTCAATTGTAGTAATGCCGATTTGGTGCTTTTAAATTTTGCTTACATGTTCTTGTTCATTTTTGTTGGATTGGTTTTGGAAGTTCTTTAGTTGGTCTACTGCAATCTCTGCTTTGTTTGGAATATCGTCTGCTTGAGTTCTAAGCTCATCTTGTGGAGTGGAGATTGGTTGATTCCTCCATTGATAGCATCGAAGTGAAATCGACACTTTGGATGGCAGTTTATTATAATCTCACAGGCAATTAATAATATTGGTAAGTTGACATTGATATTTGTTTTGGTAAATTGTTAGAAACATATATTCTTTATTACAATGTTATGCATCGTTGCTCTGTTTTATTGAAAGAGATTTGCTAAAGAGGGTGCGACAATTTGTGTCTGGTATCGTTTCATCTGCAATTTCAACATCTTTACAGGTCGATCATTAACTACACAAATGTTGAAATGATACAGATCGCAATCCTGAATATTAGCACCTTCATACTTTTGGGATCTTCTGCTTTCCACCGACTGATGTGAAATTTTGTGTGTTTTTGACACCTTTTTATTTCATCACGCATCACACTCGAGACTTCATTCAGCACTGTTTAGTTTCCAATCTTGGTCTTGTTGCCTGGAGATAATTCAAAGTAGCAGCTGATCCAGGATTTGTGATGTCAATATTAACACAGAATAGTTTGGAGATTTATTATAGAGACCTCTCTACTTATTTGCCATCGAAGTGACATTGATTGGTTCATGCCAGCAGTGAACTAGGACACGCCTATCACAGTTTTGTACCAAACGTAGCAGTGCCCAACTCGTGACATGGTGGAATTATTTGCTGCAGTGAGGTTGCATCTACACATTGTTTATCTATGAATTAGTTTCATTTTATACAAGATCATCACTCTTTTTTGGAAAGGTATTTAATTGACATTTTCATGTATAAACTAGCATGCACAGGCAAATGGAGGGCATATTTAGTCAACTTCCTAGTTTGAGTAGATCAAAATTCAAGTCACACTTGGGTTTCACCTCCTGACCAAGAATGCCAGTGACATGGTGTGATTTTATCCTTATTTTCCACAACAAACTTACACCTTTTTGTATTGAACAAGCTGTCAGGAGATTGCTCTTTCGCGAAGGAAATTATTTTTTTCAGTTTTGTCATCAAGATAAAAAAAAGGTTAAGTTCGTTACACACGACAAATATATGATATTAGTATAAATGGGTGTGGCCTATCTCATAATATCACTTGCCATACAATCGTCACAGACGGGTAATATAATGTATAATACGTATGGGCGTGGCATGATATTCCTCGATCTGCTAGTCGAGCGATATTTGTAATTTATCTGTCCCCTCTATACATTTATATCCCTCGTGTGCAACAGGCTTAAGAATTTTAGTTGTTATATTTTTCATCTTCTGCACACCACATTATTCTGAACAATAAAAATAAATTACTGCTAAACTATTCTCTCGACAACAAAAATATTGCATTCAAACACAATTCTTAAATTTGAATAAAAATACCGTATCTAATAAAGTGGTATTAAAACAAAAATGTTTTTATTCAAATTTAATTATGTCTAACCACAAAGTGATTGCTTCATGTCACAATTATTATTCTTTTTGTATTTGTTTTTTTTTTATTTCAATAACCAAATGTATTTTTCATTATCTGATATTTAAACCTCAGTGTTATAATGCATTATTTATGTTTCCAGGATGATGGAATCCATATTACAAATTAAATTGAGTTTTGCACAGAAAACGGGCAGTTAAATGGCAAATAAATTCAAGGTGACATTTTGTGAAAGAAATGATTCAGGTATTTGAATTCAAATTATTATTTAAAAATACGCTAATATTGTAATATTAAAAACATAATAAAGTTTTATTTTAATTTCAGTTTGATTCGAGTACCTACTCACTTGAGAATAACAATCAATGGGCACTGATCATGACAAGATTTTTTAGATCACAACATGTGAAGCCTGGAGCCAGTGATTTTGTGAAGCTGTAATCCTATATGATATGGGGAAGAGCTGGTTACTAAACAGCCAAAGCCATTTCAAGCAACACTTTGAATCTGAATTGTGGTCTCTCACTGGGGCAATACTGATCCACTCAGGATTGGAATACAGTGAAACTTGCTTAAAAAGTTTGGTTTTTTCGGTTCCTTAAAGACTTAATTTGAAAAATGGGCCACTTTATCCCACATAAGAAGTTTTTTTCCAGTCCCTTGGAAAACCTTATAAGAGAGTTTCACTGTGCAAACATCATCTGCTGTTGAGGTAAAAAAACATGTGAACAAAACGAATTTTTAAATAAAAAATTTATATTTACTCCATATAAGAGGCCCTAAGGGTAATAATTTCCTTCAGGGCCTATTGTCGTCTTTGGGAATGCTGTGTGTGGAATAACTTTGTTTCATTCCTTCTAGTCTTTAATTATTTTGTTTTAGTTTTCAGAGACGAGAGATTAATAATTTTTATATTTACTTCACGCAAGAGGCACTGAGAGTAATAATTTCCTTCAGGACCTATGTCATCTTCGGAGATGCTGTGTGGAGTAACTTTGTTTCATTAATTCTAGTCTTTAATTATTATTGTTTTGGTTTTCAGAGATGACAGATTAAATTCACATTATTTCGGTTGCAAAATAGTAACCATCACATCGGAGCATTGAAGGGGGGGTTGGATGTGATAAATACAGGGTGGCGTGCGGCACTTGCGTTTTTTGGAAAGGGCGCCCTGAAGATCGGGGGGGTCACGGCAGGTGGAGGGTGGTCTCATTAGGAGGAGACATGTGGGAAGTTTTTGTCTCAATGGTTTTCAGTCGTAAACATGCAGTGGTCGGGTGGAGGAGTGCATTTTTTCGGTAGAGGCCTGCTACTCGCACGCGCTTAATCGTCGCCATGCGTGAGCTTTTCATTTAAGGTTCACAGTTCCCCCCCGCAGTTGTATTCCTTCCCGACGATCGATTTTAAGGTGGGTAGATGCATTCAGGTTTCAGGAAATGTATCTGCTATAAGAAGCGAACCGCAGAGAACCATTACAACTCCGAAAAATGTTGAAAGAGTTCAAGCATCCTTACTTTAAACTCCCAGGATTCTGTCGCCCTGGACATTTCAAAACATTCTCTTGATCGGATTCTGCATGACGATCTCAATATGCACCCCTACAAAATAGTTGTGGTGCAAGAACTGACTACGTGATTATGTAACATGACAAACGTCATGTGAAAACATGTTTGTCCCCTTACCCCATGACGCCACTGTTTTCTTTTCTAACGAGGCACATTTTCACCTCAGTGGATGTGTGTAAACAAACAGAATATGCGGTACTGGAGTGAAGCAAATCCCAGAGAACTTCATCAAAGACACCTCCACTCGGACACGGTCACTGTATGGTGTGCCATATCAAGAATAGGGATCAACTCCCTATTTTTTGAAGAGAACAGTCATGCTGTAACCGTGAATTCAGCACGTTATTTGACCATGATGCCGGTTTTCGAAGCTATGGAACTAGAGGATGCGTGGTTCCAACAAGATGGGGCCACAGCCCACACAGCGAGGGTTTCAATGGACTTTTTGGTTACCTGAAGTCCCTTGTTTACAACAATCGTCCTTGGACCATGGACATCCTACTTATAGGCTTAAATTGCCAATATACCCGTTGCCATGCTTGAGTGCACGAAAACTTCCGAAAAAGGCTTCTTGAGTGTGTGGGCCACGGAGGACCACATTTGCCTAATACCATTTTCAAAACTGTGTAATATCAAATTTCCCATGTTGTGTGAAATGTAAAAAATAAATAAATTCGGTTTTGAAACGTTAACCGTGTTTTATTTCAATTTAAAAAACACAAGTGCCGCTCGGCACCTTGAATTTGATGCTTGCACTCCATTTTTGTAAATGGGTAATGTAAACTCTCATTCAAAAACCCAATGGTAACAATTTTATTGTTTTGCAATGTTCTTACTTGTGGAACGTCAACGTGCCATATGGCACTTCCACATTATTCCATTGAACGCGCCAACAGGCTTCTCTACTGTACTGAGATGAATTGAGAAGAAACTTTTAAATAAATATTTTAACAAAGCGAGTGATTATTATTTTGTATACTCCTGTAAGCATTTTAATTACATATTAATATTTACAATTTGGGTAGTTCGCTTTTAACTTAGTTTCTGACGCAATCCATTTCAGTATTGCAGTGAGAAATACTTAACTTTTGACTGCTCTAAAATATGGTAAACATCAGTTTGATTAATGTTTCTAGGCCATCATTTCAAATTATGATGGAGAGAGAGGAGGCGAATTTATATGTTGATTTTATTTAAATGAGCGAATTTCATAATTATGTATATGGAAGATTGCATATTCAGAACAGATGCAATCTTGAACAGAGGGAGTCAATTTTAGATAATGGAAATCTAAAATTAATAGGAAATTTTGGAAGGTCTGAAATAAATAATAGAAAATTTAATTTTAATCGGTATTTTATTTAGAAAATACGTATTTCTTATTGACAGCGAGATATGCGTATCACATTCCTAGATCAGTTACTAGATATTGCCTCCTGACACCGCGACTTGCAGCTGTTGAATCCGTCAATAGCTCCCTTAAGTCCCTGTATATCACAACATGTTTACATTAGCTTTACACTAAACTACACTTACAGAAGACCTTAGCTTATTTAGTCGTATTAGGAGAGTTAGCACAAAACATGTGATTTATAAGAGTATCAAATGTTCATCTTGTTAGCTTGGACGTGTAAATAAATTAAATATATCACGGGAACAGGAAAACTATTGCAAATTGCTGGAATTCATTACTACTATAGCACAAGAAACAAATGATTGACAGCAGCACTTTAAATGTAAATAATTATAGGAGAATTTACGTCAATATATTTAAATCCAAGGATTGTACCGTATGTTTAGGCATTTTTGCATAGAGAATGTCTTATTTGTAATTTTATTCTTCTAGAGGTTGTCAATTCAATAATCATCCTGATGAAGAAGTGCATAAGCATAAATTATTGCTAGACTGTATTTTTTATAAAACTTTTCTTTTCACAAAGAATCGAGGCTATTGAAGAAGTAGATTTTTCTGATGAAATACATTTGGTATGATTTTAGCACAATAAAAAATATGTTCCATGTTATCTAAAGTAGATTTTTTGGACAGATTTTGACTATTACCTTAACTTATTTCTAATACATCTTACGCATTTATATTAAGTAAAATATTTTATTAAATATTATATAATTTTTAATTAGAACAGCTTTACATTCGCTGTTTAGAGATAAAAATATTGAACTCTGAATCCTATGTTAATACCGAAAATATGTGAAAGGGTCTACTTTATATTTCTAGGGCATTTGTGTAGAAGCTGGTGAATTATTACTACTTTATTGAGTCACTCGCTATGCACACACACACACACACACACGTTACACATATGTGTGCGTGTCCATAACCGTTTAATCTTTAATTTTCCAATATGTAACACAATAATACTTTTTTTACATAATATATTTTTGAATTACTGATAATACAAGTTTAGGCTTATAACACGAATCAACAACATTAAATATTTATATTTTTGACAGATTAGAGTAAAGGCAGCTCTGAATTGTGCTAATTCTGAGGTTTATCCTAGAAATTTTCTTTTAATCTATGTAACCTTAAAAGTTGTGGGTATGTATGTCATATATAATTGACTATGGCTCTTGGCTTTCCTATAAAATATCAAGTTACAAATAACAAATCAGCCTACACACAATGGGGCTAGCTAAAGAAATTGATGTTGACCATTATTTAAAAATAAGCCCTTGGTAAAATATTTCAGATTTCGCTAAATCTGTAGATCGTGTCGGTTGTTGTTTTTTAAATCTCATTGACTAAGTGAAGATTTGAAATATATCCACGAGTTATCAGAGGAAGTTAAATTTCATTCCTGGGACGTTATAACCCGAAACAACAGACAAAATCAAACAACACTTTGAGCAAACACCTCCTGGATTTAATAAAAAATCTGGAAACACAATGTGAAATAAAATAGTTGCTGTCGTAGCTGAA
Organism: Halesus radiatus; assembly: GCA_022606495.2. NCBI lineage: Eukaryota > Metazoa > Arthropoda > Insecta > Trichoptera > Limnephilidae > Halesus > Halesus radiatus. Next base: position 195,358 of record JAHDVE020008069.1, on the reverse strand, counting down.
ATAATGTCAATCTCATGTTGGGCAAGAGAAACGAGTCTCCGTGGTCGGAGTTCAGCTCTCAGTGGGAGATGATGGTATGGTACAGACTCCTGGGGACGACGTTTCTGTAATTGAGTCTGTAGCGCTTGATGGCTCTGGCCGCTATGCACTGAAGGGTGGTATACTTTAAGGGGTTAACTATGTTCAAAGCACTTTGTCCGTTTTCGCTGAGAATATCTTGGAACGTGACACCGTCGTAGTTGACCATGTCTATATGGGCGTCATTGGCTAGGAGAGCTTTCACCACCTCCGGATGGCAGGGTTTACACTGCAAAACAAACAAAAATACTTATATTAAACAACCACACAAGGAATAAATACTAGCTGCTGTTCTGTTCAAGGAGAGGTTATTTTTATTTGTGTTGGTTGCAATTTAAACGCACTGAAGTGGAAAATTAAAAAGCAATAAAATGAAGACATTCAATTTGAACAAAACATAGGAGTCGCAACGTTTGGTATTAGTAAACACAGGGATGAGGAAAGATCTCACAAATAATTTGTATGGCAATTAAATTATCACTTGCAGTGTGCATATGATGTAATATTGGAGAGCGAGGAAATGTCAAATGCAACAAAATTAATCAAATTAACCATAACCCTTTCGTACTGTACATAATTGAAAACACATAGATTTAAAGAATTTTTTCCTCCCTATCTGCTAGAGAATGAATAAAAAATTGGCAGCTTTTGTTTTCCAATTAGTGGCAATGCTGCTTTTTGTTCTATTCTAGCTGCTCGTTCAGGCGGTGAAGCCATGTTTACATTTTGAAAGGTCTTTGAAACTTAATCTCCATTTCCACACCATTTAAATTGTTTTTTTTTTTTTTAATATAAGTTTTAAAGATATGTTTTTGAATGAATTGCATATATATATCAGGCGAGGTCATTGAGAAAATCGAAGACTGATGTCTCATCGACGATGGTCTTCGTCTTCTATTTTTCCCACACTCGCAAGTGCACACCACTCTACTGTGAAGTGTTACTCCCGCAAACCTACAGGGTTAAATGGTCGGCAAGGGGATCGGGGGGCTCTTAAATTTACATTGGGCTTCGACACCGAGTCCTGCTTCTCCAACATTCCTCCCCCCGTGCCACGAACTGCCACAGGCGCTGCTTCCTGCCTACCTGCCTGGTTGGCTGGCCCGCAGACCAAGAAGAGCGGCACTGCCCAGACTGTCCATTTATGGGACACGAAACCGAAGAAGTTGAGAATGTTATGTTTAGATTAAGATTGGCGGAATTTGACCTAAGATATGAACAAATAAATAATATAGACATATAGGCCGGACTCCCTTTAGTATAATAAATAATTAGGAAATGATAAGTTTATAAGAATTATATTAAAGGTTCCCTTGAACATTATTGGGCCAGGGACTCGTTGATCTTATGTAATTTTATTTGACATAAATAAATATACTGGAAGGAAGTAGCTTGAGTCCGAGGAAAGATCGTGGAGAGAGGCATCTCAGGAGTATTTGTGTCATCTGCTGACGAGTTCGTAATTGATGACACAACACGCGAAACACTGAAAGAAGGCCCGCCTCGATACCCGCCGCCGTGCCGCGATCAGCTCAGCGTTTTGGGTATATAGGTGTGCGGCCATTTCCAAAACCTCTCACCACACTAATCACCAGTCTGTCTACGAATCTATGCTCTGCCCAACTGTTTCCTGCCTGCTTCTGTTTGACTTCTGATTCATCCCAGACCATCGCCTCTTCTCGCCATTGGATACCCAACCTAGCAGTGATGGCAAAATAGACAAAAATCATTTCGCAAAGATTTCCATCATATTAATTATATACAGTGGGAACTTATACCCGCTAAGCCACTGCAAGTAGCTTGTAGGAATCGCAAACAAGAGGCTACTGGCCTACAACCAAAGCAACGGATGTAGCAACTACCACGACTGACCGCCCCCCCTATTTTACAGTCTATGTTATCCTTTATTCTTTGTCATTTTAAGTGAAACACAACCCTTTGTGACTTAACGTTGTTACAAATTAAACATATCAATATCTTCATCTTCTGTCTTTCATTTTCATACAACACGCGTGAGAACGAAGATTTTTAGTCAGGACGATCGTCGATGACGCACGTACTGTACTGTATTGAAAAAAATATAAAGAATTAAAAAAAAAACCACACCAGATTTTTTTTAAATAATTCTGCTAGGGGTTTTTTTATCAAGCATCAAATATTTGTTAATACTGCTAGTTTTAATTCAGGTCTGAAAGGGTTAAGGTCTAGTTGTAAGTGCAGCGATTTAATTGCCGATTCTCAGCTCATGTCACCTTGATTAACGTGAATAGGGTTTATTATCCTGCTTTGAAGTCAAGATACAAACAAAACCGTCGACAAAAGCGACAATTAGTCCACGTCAACCTGTATTTCTTAACATAAGATAATGAGTTATTTAAAGCGACAATTAGTCCACGTCAACCTGTATTTCTTAACATAAGATAATGAGTTATTTAAAGCGACAATTAGTCCACATCAACCTGTATTTCTTAACATAAGATAATGAGTTATTTAAAGCAACAATTAGTCCACGTCAACCTGTATTTCTTAACATAAGATAATGAGTTATTTAAAGCGACAATTAGTCCACGTCAACCTGTATTTCTTAACATAAGATAATGAGTTATTTAAAGCGACAATTAGTCCACATCAACCTGTATTTCTTAACATAAGATAATGAGTTATTTAAAGCGACAATTAGTCCACGTCAACCTGTATTTCTTACCATAAGATAATGAGTTATTTAAAAGAAGAAATACCTTGGCAGCGAGGTGTAGGGGGGTGTTTCCATCAGCGTCTCTGACATTGGGATCTGCTCCGACTTCCAGCAGCAGTTTGACTAGAGCCGACAAGTCGGTTATTCCGGGAGACACGGGCACCCTGGTTCCCTCGATGCCCTCACCTATGCAAGCTAAATGCAGGGCACAGCGACCCTTTTTCACCTGCAAGCGAACAAACTTTTCAAATTAGTTTTATTAGTGTTTTAGGATTCAGCAAATGTTAGGAGATATTGGTTGGAAACTCAGATATGTATACAGTGAAACTCATAAGGTTTTCCAATGTGGGAACCTTATGTGGGTTTCGCTGTTTATTCAAATTTTGTAAATCAATGTTAAATAAAAAAGTTTGAAAACTACAAACCCAGAAGTATTTTTTAAAAATTTCATCATTGAATAATTTGGGTAATATTGAATACCCATTTTGTACTGAAATACTAATCATGACAAAAGATTAATTATTTATTATAGAGCTATCGAAGTATAAATTGGCCAATAAGATGTCTGAATTGAATTACTGACCCTACAAAGAAGAAATGGTGTTGGTATGCGCAATGGGTTAAATTATTATGTAAACAAATATTATAATGACAACTAACAAACATATTGTAACAAATCATTTAAATCAAAAAAAAATCATCCCATCCCTTTTTTATCACTAAAGTGAAAATAAAAAAAAAAGCTTTAACCTTTCTTTGCAATTCTGAGCTCCTGCGACATAATATTTCTGTAGTATGCCGCCTAGGATTAAATTTTGCGCGCCGTGCGTCTATTTTCATAATAACTTAATTGTTTGCAAAATGATGTTTTTGTAAATTGTACCGTCTAACTAAAAAATGTGTTTAGATATTTACAAAATTGTATATCTATCATAAATAGATTCCCCAGAATAGATACTTATATTCTACATATATACAAAAAGAAAGTATGTTTTTACGTTGCTCATCGAATATGCAGGCGTTCAACAGATATAAATTTTGTGCATCCGATAGGCAATCTCAGTACACTAGACGTTAATGTACTGCCGGGACGTCTTCATCATTGAGAAACTTCTGTTGATCTGAGCATTCAATGGCAGTTTTTTACAGATTGTGAACCATAATAGAATGAAGTGTCTTAAGGGTTAAAAAGATGGGCAAATTTCAGCAACCTCATCTTAATTTTAAAGATCATTAAATATTTAACACTTAAACTATCCTTACCCTGATGTCCATTTTGATGAGTGCAAACACCGCCTGTCTGACCTTCCTGTCAACATCCACCCCCTGCAGCAGGCGTGCCATGAGACTGGACAGGTGCAGGCATACCAGAAGCACGCGCTGGATAGCCGCCACAGTCTGCTCCCGCTCTGAAGGTGGCCGGGCCGCTAGCAGCGCCAGGCCGCGGCTTAACTCGTCGATGGCTTTACTGAGGACAGGATTTAGGTCTTCGAAGGTAACCGGTGGAACTACGCGACCTGGAAATATAAAGATAATTGTTATAGAAGGTCATCTGCAATGGAGAGGAACTTGGCAACAAAACATAGCAATCACAAAGGCATGATGCATATTTTTACCAGTCGTTTAAAAAAATAGAGACATGTATTATGTTACAAATAGCTGGTTTGAATTTGAGAATCATCCCGTATGCGATTCTCGGGGGTTGTTAGGTTGTAACTATGGAAAAGAGAACTAATAGTGATAAAAGAACTGGAAGTGGAAGAAACAATGACAGAAAAAATTTGGTATTATAAAGGAGTATGAATGAATCTGTCGATATCGTTGTGTGGCCCCGAAAGATAATGCAACTTTAAGGTCGCTCCTTCATGGTTCGGTAAGGTATCAAAATAAACCGGGTGCAGTATGAATGTGTGATACCGAGAGTGCCCCGTTTCATATATTTCTGTACACAGGTCGATGTGGCGCATGTTGTTGCGTACTTCCATTGCCCGCATTCTTGCTGTACGCGAGCGATGTTGATTTTATACCGACCCGTGAGGTAGCGGGCTAAGAACAATAAATAATCCAAGAAAGATGTAAACATGTGACGACAACTAAAATAACACAAATAGATATCGACACCACTTACCAACATTGGAAAGGATGGCTTTATTGGATTGAACGTGGGTAGGACAGTTGGATAGATTGATTTTTATACTTACCGCAAGAAACTGACTTACCCCATTTCCATCACTTAATGCTTAGTGATAAGATCTGTTAGGATCCAATTTGTAGCCATTGCTGGCCACAGATGAAAACATCTATTAACAATACACTAGCAGAAACTGTCCCGGAAGCGTCTATTGAAAACAATGGCATTAGCGACTCTACTTAGACGGGCCACATCTCTTCACTTTGTTTAGTTACTCATGTATCCAATATCTTGATCTTGTTTAATGTCATACGCATATTGACTATCATAAACCTACTTCTGATACTATAAATTCCTAAAATAGCATTCATTACCTCTGGAGGGGGGTCGCGTCCTCTCCTGCGCCATGTAGGAGAAAAGCTCAGCAAAGCTGTGCAGCGAGGACTGCGTCATGGGCGACAGTGGGCCCAACATTGCCCTCTGCATGTCAAGAGCGCGATGCCACAGCGAGCGGCAGCGCCCAAAGCGCCCCGCGTCCGCGTACACAGCACCACGATAGCGCACATAGTAGGAGGTATCGGGGTGCGCAGGACCTAATAAAATACATAATATTTGCATAAGGAATTGTGACAACCAAGTTGGTTAATTCTAACAATGGAATTCAAAAAGTTAATTTATTATGAAACATTATTCTGTTTATTTATATGGGACCAGATCAATTGTTTTCTCTTGCTAAGGGCATCTTCAGATTGGTTTGAAGATGCCCGTAGCAAGGTGAAACCGGTCCGATCAAATGAATAAGTGGAACAAAGTTCTAAAATTATTTCATGATTAATTCACTTCAAATCAACAAATTTTGATCAGCTGAAAACCACAACTGTGGTCTCTTAGCTTACAATTGGATAGAAAGCTGAAAAGGACCTAGAATCGGCGTTTAACCTTTGGAACGCAAAGCTCTGGCGATTTAATACTTTCGTTGTGCACTGAGGGTAAATAAATTTGCGCTCGGCGCCGTGCAGCCTGCTCAGTCTATTTTCATAATAACTTACTTGTGTTTTGCAAAATGATGTTTTTGTATATTATACCATGGTCTGTTCTGTCAAAATTAATGCGCTGTACAAATATAATATTTCACGATTAATGTTAAATTTTAATTTCTGTGAACACCCCCAATTAAAATTAAATAAATTATTGGTGGGTCACAAACCTAAAATTCTCTCTCTGATGACTAGGGCTTGCATTCTCATATCGTCAGGGTCGGCGAGCAGTTCATCCAACTTGTCGGGGTCAGTGACCTCCTGCACAAAGTCATAGGCCTCCACTCCGGAGGCTGGGGGGGGTTTGGGCAGGGACTGACCTTCCGCAGGGAACCTGCAAACAAATTTGTTAAACTCTCTTCGTAAAATCCTATAATCCTTTATAAAATTTGCTTAGAAGCGCTATTACATCTTAAAAGAAATCAATAGTTTTCTATGTTAAGGAAATCCGTGGTTATATAATACAACATTCTCAAATAATAAGCGATTTGTAGATACATTATTTAATTAACTAAATTTATTCTGGAATATATGTAGATAATTTTAATGAAAGGAAACAGGAAAGGGGTGAAACGCTATCGGGGCTAATGAAAGATTTTTAATTTGACACATTTTTTTTTTATTTAGCCAGTTAAACAAAATGCGAAAACTACACAACCAATGAGGATGTGCATAATTATAAAAGTAAATTCTTTTTTGGCTTAACCTTGTTTTTCCACCTATGTATCTTTGGTAAAAAAAGCTGTTTGTCTCTTGCAAATAAATGATTTATTTTATGCTAATGAATGGAAGGGGTCACGGAGGACCCAGGAAAACATGGCATGATCAAATGAGTCAAAACATGAGTTAAGTTAGGATAATAAGAGACGATGTATGAAAGTAAATGAAGCCGTGAGTTTGTAAAAGGCTAGTTGTTTTACTAACCGTCACATTTGGCATTGTCATTGTGACAATCAGCGTCAATTTGAACACTATTTTGACATTGAAAGGGTCCATGTTAAACTCATAATTCTCAGCCCGCTTCAGCTTTAGATCAAATTATGATCAGCTGTCATATCAACATTTAACGGAGACCATTCAAATGTCAAAAAATCTAAATGGCGTTGATCATCAAATTGTGACGATGTCAAATGTAACGATCGGTCAAACAACTAACCCTTAGTACTAGTAATTATTCTCCCATCTCACCTTTCTTCCATGGCGATCTTCCACAGCTGCACAGCTCCAACCATATCTCTCTTCTTGTCAACGTAGGTGGCGCCCAGCAGCTCCAGGGCATCGATCCTCTGTTGCCGGCTGACCTGCGTGCCCCCCGCCAGCCCTATCAGGTGCTCCACTATGTGGTGGTGGCCGGTGACAGAGGCAGCTAGAAGAGGGGTCATTCCTGGAAGAATAAAACATCCAATGTCAAATTATTTTTTTCCATATTTATAAGTAAAATTTTACTTTATATTATATGTGTTCAAATTGAGTACTTTTTAACATATGCTAAATTTTTATATTTTTAAGTCTTCCACTATACTAAATTAATTTAAACTTGAACAATGTCCTCCAAAACACAGGTGAACTCCTAGCGTGGAGGATAATTTCAAATACGAGGTGTGTTCAAAAGAAAAGGTGAATTTTGAATTTTCACGGGCTGTGTAAATTCGATTATCGATCGAAGAACGAGCTGATGGCCATACCGAAAAGCGCATTCCAGAAGTGCTTCGAGGATTGGAAGAAGCGCTGGCATAAGTGCATTATATCTGAGGGGGATTCTGTGAAGGGGAGAAAATGGGTATTGATGAATAAATAAATACTTTTCGAAAAAATTCGAAATTCACCTTTTCTTTTGAACACACCTCGTATGTATAAAAACGCAGAATATCATAATGAATAAAATTGTTTGAGCAAATTCTGTGGGGAAGCTTATTCATAGCATCATTATACTAGTTTACACAGGCTTTATTCAAAAGAATGCCTTGAAAAGGTTCATGTGACATTTACTTCATAAAATAATGAGAAAATATTACAAAGTCACAAGGACAAAGCTTTGCATAAAGGTCACATAGAAGAAGACTTACGAATTCATTATGTACTTATTTATACAAAAGAGTATGAAAATGAATACATACACAATGGATCGTTGAGAAAAAATTGAGACTTAGCATTGTGGATGTTTGTCTCCTGACAGTAAAAGCTTAAATTCAAACATGACCTGCGAAAATACTAATTAAAAGCATATTCGTGTGTCTTGTGGTTATCAATATTTAAAAAAAAAATAATAATGCATTGGGTTAGGTCTATATTGCACATACATAAATAATTAATTATAAAAAAAATATATAAAAAAATATGTACTGTAATAATCTGGGTTACTAAAAAGGCATTTAGTCCATTGAAAAGTTAAGTAAAAAAAAAAAACCAAAAACATTTAAGGCTCTTAAATTAACATAATCTGAGAAGAAATCCTTGTTTAAATATTTATATTTTTAAAACTGTTAATTTGCAGTGTAAATCCAATGTAATCTTAAATAATAAAGGTGAGACTTCGCCATTTTCAAATTTTCACAGCTTTTTCTGCCTGGAATTTCTAGGTATTTTCAGCCCGCAACATTATTTCCATCAAACGAAGTCAAATTAAACTTACCATAAGAGTCAACATCCATGGTGGCGCCGTGGTCTAGTAAAAGTCGCAGTATGTCCAGAGAGCCGCTCTCGGCGCAGTCGTGTAGGGCCGTGTTTCCTTTGACACTTTTGCGGTTGACGTCGGCCTTGAGGGCCAGCAGGAATTTAGCGATGCGGATGTGTCCCTTGTAGCAGGCGATCATGAGGCAGGTGTGGCCATGACGATTCGCCACTTCTACGTCTGTAAATTAAGAAAATGGAGGTTAGGGAAGGCGGCAAATCCATTTAATGAGACACAAAGCAAGTTATGGGTTCATAGGGACCCGACAGTTGATCCCCCGATAGTTGGTCCCTAGACAGTTGGCCCCCTGACAGTTGATCCCTCGACAGTTCCCTCGACAGTTGGCCCCCAACAGTTGATCCCTCGACAGTTGGCCCACCAACAGTTGATCCCCTAAAGGATTATTTCTGCTGTATGTCCTCATTTGTAAAGTAAGTATGCAGAGGATATGCAGCCATATAACAAAATTTGATATACTTATGTGTCTTGAGTGGAAATCCGCTACATAAAATATTTTAACTAATAATAATGAGTCTCTGGAGGAGTATGCAGTAAGGATATGCGGCCAAATAACAAAATACAATATAGTTATATATGCAGTTGGCTTTGGGAAAACATGCTAATGGTTCCTACTTGCATATAATATAACTAAAGTCTCCAGAGGGGCAAGCAGAGAGGATATGCGGCCATATAACAAAAGTCAATATACTTATACCTCCAGACGTCTTGAGTGGAAATCCGCTATACAAAATATTTTTATTATATAAAATTAATATATAATATTTTAGGATATTAGGCCGTATAATAAAATATGACATACTTATATATGCAGTAAGGTTAGGGAACATACGCTATAGGTTCCTACTTGCATGAAACATATGCGGACTCCGCATCAACTGTCGTGGAACCGTTTCATAGACATCATACAACATATAAGAGGGATAAATTATGGTAATGAAGGTGGAAAAAGAAAATCCGGCAATTCATTACCCGAAAATACAGCTGTTTTACAAAAGAAAAAGTTAAAGAATCGTCTTATTCTCATGTTGCCGTTTTCAATTAAGAAACTGTTGCATTTTCTTTTACCAAGTTTGTCCCCTGTGCACCACAACACAAGGAGCTCTAGGAATAATGCTAATAACTTCATTGTAACCTTTTACCTCTTTTCAGTTCATTTCATTGCCGGAATCCCTGGTGATCATTTACTTTTAATTTCAATACACGTACATTACCTGCCTCACTAGGCCATGTCTATTCTGAGATGGATTATCATAAACAACCCGTGTCAAGGAAAGAAAGGTTACAACGAAGCTCTTTGTGGTTAGATCATATAATAATGATCATGATTTTACACAAATCTTAAAATTATAGAGAAACTCCGATCAAGACAAATGATTTTGCAGAAAGAGGAAAGGACACAAACACCTGAATTTAAAAAATAAAAGGAAGAAACACTATGAAGACAATTGTCCTTTGTTTCTCCCCTAGGTCATAATGTTAGTCGAAGTATGCAGACATAAGTGCCATGAAATTGTTGCAGATGCTGTTGATCTTCAGAGGCGTTATATATCCGGTTTTGAGTACCATACAATAAGCAAAAATATTTACGCGCTACCTTGTTGACCAGAAACTTGACATCATAATGTCCATCGAAGCAAGCGTTCCGCAGCGCCATGAGTTGGTGCACGTGGTGCTGTTGATATCACCAGAAACTACACAAGCATCAGCTTATACTACTTTAACTATCAACAATATGTACCTGCTCCCTTGTTGACCAGGAACTTGACAATGTCGTAATGGCCGTCGAAGCAGGCGGCCCTTAGCGGCGTGGAGTTGGTGCGTGTGGTACTGTTGACCTTGGCGCCGCGGGCCACCAGAAGCTGCACCAGCGCCAAGTGACCGGCAGCCGCAGCACACCACAGCGGGGGAGCACCCTCTATGGTCTCGCCATCAAATATCACTGTAAACACAAACAAATTCATCATTTTATAAGCCAAACAAGGTGTACAGCAGTGTTTACATTGGGCGCTAGACGCATTTTTGTTACTTTGTAGGTACATGATGGCAGCAGTAAATTATCAGTTTAACCATAAAATAAAGAAGAACACAAGAAATTCGATGTGGACATGTTTCTTGATCTAAAAGTCTGGCCATTCACGGCTTCAGTTTCAAATACAACAAAATTCATTTCGATCAAATGGAATGGCGATATACAATGCAGGCAGTCTAAGAGAGATAGGGTGCAGTATTTTCATTTGCTCTCTCGAGGCTAGAACCAAAATGCACTAAGTCAGTGGCTACATCGGTTTCCATTAAAATCACCATGGAAGGTATTTCTAGTGTGTACTATCTATTTAGTGAGTTTAACCTTCCCATTGCCAACAGTTTAATAATAATAAAAGTTACAAAAATAGTTTAAAACATGAAAATTACAATTTACATAAGAAACTTTACCTTTCATTGTTTTTACATAAAAAAAAGGATTATTTTCAGTAATTAACCTATTTTAATAACGACTTAAAACTCTGATCATTCTTGCAAAATACTATTCGGTACAAATTTGTTAATAACACATTTGCACACAGTCGACTTGTAGATTCTGAAGGATTGCACACTCGGCACGGTTTCCCGCCAAGCGCCACGAGAATAACAATGCATGAACTATTTCTTAGGACAGAAAGCCCCATAGACGGTGAATTCATAATGCACATATGGAATTCATTTCAGACTCGCTCTCAGTATTAGCTATACGAACGGGTGGATTTTTTTGCACCAAATTTGAATGGCGCGCTGTTTAAAGTGTGCTCAAATTATGATACATGTTTGTTTTATTTTCTTATCTTTTTTATGGGAGTTCACTGCACAAACACACAATAGAGAAAACCGCCACTGCATTTCATATTGATAACATTTATGGGGTATCTCAATGGGTTCCATACAGAAACATAAGAAAAGTGAAGGAAATAAATAAATCACCTAATCTAATCTTTTATCAAGTTCTGTTTTATCCGATTACCATCTCAACAATCAAGTTTTGATTTGCATCTTGGCATCTCGAAGGTTAACTTAGCGATACAATACGATTTTACCAGGGGCTCTGTACTTTTAGTACTTGACAACACTGCTCTTAGGATATGTAGGAGGCAGTGGCGTGCATTGCTCTATGATCTTAAAGGTACGCTGTGTTTAGTTTTTCAAGTTCGGGTATGAATTGTGCATTGAATATTTGAAAATGGCCATTTTATTATTATCTCCCGCTGATTGTTGTGGTCAACCGAATAAATGAGCGTACAAGTTTCTTACCAAATTCATGAGAAAATTGTCGAACATTCTATCATCATTTAATTTCTTTTTATAGTTCATTTTTCTTGAGGTAGGTACAGCTTTTCAACCTTTATGAACTGCACGCCACTGGTAGGAGGTTGCAGTTTAATGAAGTAAGCCATTGAGTCACATTGGAGACTTCGCATCTTTGGATAGGGTGCAAATAATTGTTATTAGCTTTCATATCTAATAATATGTACTGCCAAAACTAAACAAGCAAAATAAGATTCTGGTTTCTGGGGAAATCCTGATGAAAAATAACACGAAAATGTGTGTGTGTGGGGAAAATATTAACGAGCCAGTGTAAATTTATTATCACTTATTGGCTAGACACCAGAGACTAGTAAATAAATTTCCTAGAAGGCTCACTCATATTATATTATTCAGTCTCAATCTTGTGTGCTAAATTTATTCATTTTTGTTAGTTGATATTATACTCTGCCGATAAGGTTTAAATGTAAGCGAAACCAGCGAAACTGAGTGGAACGAGCTACTGGTACTACGGTATTCCCATTTGGAGAATGCTGTGAGGCTGAAGGAAGTAGGGAAGGGAATGAGACGAGCAAGAGGAATATCGGTAAGCACGTGGCTATTCATAACCAGTCACTACACAAAACTAAAGCCATTTCAATTCTGATTGGTGGTTTGTCACCGGGGCGATACTGAGAACATCTCCCAGAAAATAATTACTCGAAACGGAAACTAGGAAATGAAACCAGTACAATATCAAAGCGCTATGAATTACATTGCTGTAATAATAACTGGATTGTTCATACGGTTCTGTCTTTGTGAGAAACCACCGTAAGGGCACTAACATTGAATTAACGGACTCCGACCAGAAATACGTACTTTGTAGTCTTCTGCCGCAAGAAATACTATGAATGATTTATTTGTAAATTCTATACGGGTAGTTAGGAAAATGTGTAAGGTTTCAAAAGACAAACATCCTCAAACTGTAAACTTTTAAATTCTATATGAAATACAAACTGGAATTTTAGGTAAAATGTTCAAAAACACCTTCACTGGTTCTCAAACTGCTCAGACATTTTGGTATGTAAGTATTTCATAGAATTTAAAAGATTGAGGATTTTGATGTCTTTTAAACCTTAGTTAGTGACCTACACAAAGTGATGTTAAGGGCCATTTTTTAGAGCTGGCCCTTAAAAACTAACTGACTACATATTACAAAAATGGTCCAAAATATCTGAACGAAATCAAAATCAAACGAAACCTTATTTATTATTTGACATGTGAAAACAAACTAACAAACCATGCTTACTACCCCCAATGAAAATAAGTTAGAGTGGGTGCGACAGCCGTGTTATTGCTGATAATATTGTTAGCGAACTGTCAAATCGCCACGTGGACATTTGTAGAAGCACGGCCTAATTATCAAACTGACTAACTGCAAAAATTCGTTATCATAAAATTATCCAACACATCTTCAAAATAAGGAGTTTGGTCTTACCGGATCCAGGCTGTTCGATATCGGCGTGGCACTTTTCGATGAGGTATTCGGCCACGTCGTAATGGCCGTTCCTGCAGGCGATGACGAGGGGGGTCGCTCCCGCAGTCTTGGCCCCCACGAGGATGCTCATCTCGTCTTTGCCGCGCCCGCCGTGGAGGTAAACCTGGGGAAGGGAAATACACGGTTAGAGGTGATGCTGAAGTAACAGATGATGGTATAAGTTCCCGGGGTGGTGGTAAGGCTTTCACTAACTGACGTAAAGACCCATGCCAAACCCGCCGTGGAGGAAGAACTGGGAAAAACGAATGACACAGTCAACTAAAATGTTAAAATTAAAGATGATGAAATGGTACGTACCTAACGTTTTCACATTGTCATAAGTTCATACTTTTTAAAGTAACTTTATGTATGTACAACACTGGTGATGTACATGTACACAAAGTCATTGTATTTTAAGTCCGTTCTAACATTTGAAACCTTCAATTTTAACGCTTCGGAATGTTTACCCATGTGTTCAAAATCTTGAGTGACAGGTGGTGACAACCTTCGAACTAACAACAGAATACCCATAGGTTTGAACAACAACTTTAATTATGCCATGGATGAAATACGGGGCCTTAGTTATCATGGTCATTGAACGGAGACAATGGTGAAGACGAGGAATCAAAAACACACTAAATATCGTACCTTATTAATTGTATTGAAACTGTCGTAAGTAGTTCCACAAACACCCAGAAAGTAATGAGTACGTAATATGATATTATCAAGTCCAAAACCACGTTGTTTCAGTTGGCTGATAAATACATTCGTAAAAATACAATGTGGTGGGACACTAAGAACAACAACTTTGTAAACACCACTTTGTTACACGTTTAAATCAACTATTTCGGAAACAACCGTAGCCTGTAACATCTTCAGGGTAGAGGGAATACTGAATGACTGAATGTAAACAAGGTGTATGGGTGGTTATAACAATTATAAAGACGTTTTGTCAGGTACAAGAGAGAGAAGCAACAAGAGTGAGAGAAAGGTGATGGTAAGGGAGAGGTACACGGGGTTTAATACCAGGAATGCGTTAAGTATGGGGCTGTCCAAATTATCATTGATTATTAATGATACTGATGTTATGAGTACTATTGAAATTACGAAATTCCCTAAAAGGATCGCGGGAATTTTTTCCATGAATCTGTAATTTGTTTCCGCGCTTGGATTTAATTGCTGTTCGTGAGTATAAACGTCCCGAACAAAATTCTCAAAGGCGTAAAAAGTTGTTGACGAATATAAATTAATGTAATATTCTAATTGGGCCTACTATTACGTACGATGTCCAAATATTAAATAATAATCTATTATTGGAAATAAATCAGCAGTTTTAGGATTCTAGAATACGATTGCAAGTTCGATGCAACTAACTTGACCTAGTTTGGAAGCGAACGCTACAATCTGGTTATAATGCCTGCAGATAACGGTTATGGCCTTTCGCAGAAATGTCGCTAGCAAGGGTACTTAATTTTTAAATTGACTAAGTTCATAGCTAAATTGCGGCATAAGGCATTAATTACATAAACAAACCAAAATATAAAAACAATTTTGAATTACTATTAAAATTGTTAAATTGGATGTGCGATCATTACCAAAGACCAAATGGTGAATTATTACCAAACCAACTAGGCCAAATATTACCAAACTGATAATTCAGGGGAAGAATAATGGAAAACGCCACACCTTCGAAACCTACGTGACTGGTACGAGTGTACTACGGATGCAGTTCCACTAATTTGTCCTGACTGCAGCTGCACGTGCAGAGTAAAGACTTAAAATGCCCTGACGATAGAAAATCCGATCGGAGAAGGCAGCGAAAAAATAAATAATGAATAGACCTGAACTATAGACAATCATGCATTCCAGCCACGCATTCGCTGAATATAGATAGGTTAGATTAGTTAATAAATATATTAGCCGCAATCATTTATTTATTTATGACTTTCGACTAGAACGCATCGTTGAATTTACATAAAAATATTCGATGTGATGAGTTGTGCATTATTAACCGTTAGAGTGCGGCCCAGCGCCATCGCGCTGTAAGCTTTAGTTACGTAAATTCCGACACAACGCTATAGCGCTGCAATTTTCAGTGTGCTTTTTGTCGTCCTCGGGATAGCACGTGTTCAATTTGAGCGTGGTATATTGCGATTGGCGCGTGTCTTCATAACTGTATTTATTGTTTATCCTGTTAAAATAAATACACCCTAGAGTGGATCGATATTTTTCACTATGTCGGAAGTTAGTTCTATTGCGGATGATCGTAATGTATTAAATGACAGCGGCACTACGGACGACGAGACCTTTGTTCCCATAAATGAATTTGTTCAGCAAAGCAAATGAGATAAAGCGATTCAATATCATATGCGCTCGCTGTAAAAATGAACTACATGGACCACGGGAAAACACAATTGTGAAGTGAAATAATCTTATATTTTTGTAGTTGTAAATATGTAGTTTTTAATTAGAACTATAATATTCGTAAAATATCACTCTTTACTTGCATACTTTCAAAAAAAAAAACATTAAAATTGATTGATATTTGTCCTGCATTTTTATTGAATACCATACTTTTTTTATTTAAAAACACAGAATATCTGTAGCAATTTATATACATACTTGCAAAATAAGCATAGCATTAAAACGGTTAGCGCGACACTGCGCGCATTCTAATACTTGAAAGATTAAATAATAATACTTGTGTGAATTAGTTGAACAAGCCATTAATATGATAATAATGTTTCAGTAGCGGAGTAAATCACACTTATGCATCTATGTAAAAGGGTTCCATGATAAATCAATACAAATATGAATCGGCACACTTTTTACTTTAAAAGTGATATAAAGTCATTAAAAGCACGAAAAAAAACTAGCCCGAAAACCTAATCTCACCTAACCTAATTAAAGTTTTTTTCAAATAAAAAAAACATATTTCTATTTCTGAAACTGTTAATACATGGTGGAATTCCATTGTAATAATTAAATAATATATCTACTGGTATATCTATTATGAAACCATGATATATTATAATTGCTGGTTCAATTATTTAAAATCCTTGATATTACAACTAAGATGGGAAAATTCTAGAATAAACTCATTATCATAGTGGATTATGTGTTTGAAGCAAATAAGTTAAAATCATAGAAAAATATACATTAGCGAAATGGCTAACCTTACAGAGCTATTAGTCGTAATGCAAC
Source organism: Halesus radiatus (assembly GCA_022606495.2). Taxonomy (NCBI): domain Eukaryota; kingdom Metazoa; phylum Arthropoda; class Insecta; order Trichoptera; family Limnephilidae; genus Halesus; species Halesus radiatus. Next base: position 178,711 of record JAHDVE020008069.1, on the reverse strand, counting down.
GTATTGGTACGAATACCTAGAGCTTGAATGGTTACTCATTATCACGTTATTCTTTACACAAGTCATTTCCAACGTCACACGTGTCTTTGTGAAAAAATACTCGAATGCCCTTAGAGTAATACTCTAAGCGAATGCCTCGAAGGAGCTTCTACATTATTCTGAGACAAAAAAGTTGTTCGAGATAAAAGTCAAACTTTAAAGAGTGCCAATAAACTCAATGTTTGGCTATTTTTGTTGTATATTTTGGGCATTAACTATGTAACAATTTCTAGACATTTTGTAATGAAGAGTTTTATCCACTATGTATATTTGTTACTTAATTTTATTACTGTGCTACCGATTTCGACATTTATATATTAGAGAAAGGACATAGCTTCAATAAAGAAAAAAACTAAGTTTTAACAATTCAAATATCAAAACATATTTTAAATTGTGCGCCTTATAAACTTTAGAAATATTTTTTTTAAATATTTAGTTAACAAAATAATAGCACCCTGTAAATCATCTTTGTTAACCATGTTTCCTTGTTATTTTAACTCCTCCCACCGTCCTCCCACTCTTCAAATCACCACTCCCACCCCCACTACCCTCACCTAATAATGTCTAATTAATTCTGTACTTGTATAATTTAAGTTAGTTTTAAGAACGCTTGTGATTGACACGAATGTGTCGAAACCGGTAGCACAGTAATAAAATGAAGTAACAGATGTACCACAGTGGATTAAACTCTCCATTACAAAATTAATATTTGACAATAATTCGGTAGTGATATATGGCAAATGGCAACAGGTTATATCTGCTGTTATGGGAAAAGTTACATTCACACCTTTGTTATTTTGCCATTTGCAGGTTCAATGCATTTTTCAGAATCTTTTCAAAAACTTCAAAAATATAAAAATTGCAGCTCTATCATTTTGTCGGTAACCGGAGAATTCGGCACAGTGATAATCCGCACACTTTTGAAAAGTTATATAAAGTCATGAAAAATGATGATTAAAAAATGGTTAACTAGGTTAGGTTAGATTAGATTTTTAGACGAGTTTTTTCATACCTTTAATGACTTCAATTATTCATTCATTATTAAAAAGTGTGCCGATTTATCACTTTGACGAATTGTCATGGAGCCCCCTTCGGCCACATTAAATAATATTCCATTCGGAACATTTTTATGAAAAAACCCTTTAAAATAACCATAATAAGAGTAGTGTTCGTATTCAAGCAGGATTAAAAAAGACGCAGGTTCTATCGATCTGAACATTTTGCTAATATAACGATTAAATAATCATTATAAATAATGCGATGCTAAGATCCATGAATTAACTCTATTAAAAAAATGACTCATGAGAGGAAATATCACATAATGATAGCAAATAATTCACAAGTTTGACGTCAAAGCGAAATAAGCAAACATTAACTACACATAAACGTTGAAAATAGCTATAATCGTTTAACAGCATAATACTCACAATTTACGTAAGTAAGGAAACGTAAATGTTTATTGTTTGATCAGTGCAAAAAAGTAGGTATGTAGGTAAATAGCGTTATGAACGTAAACTAATAATTCCAAGAAGCCGCTCAATGAGTAAATGCAATAACAAGTTGAGCATGTAACTTTTAACTTCCCGTTACTTCTATCTCTTGTGTGCCTACGTGGAAATGTTGACAGTTAAAAGCACAATGTGTCAAATCCGCCAGATTACGTCTTTGACATGTGATTAGTCGGGAAACGGGAGATAAATGTCACAAACATCGACCGAGACCAGTTCTAGATTACAGGAACTAGTACCGAAATTGTAGCCACGACGTGTGAGAGCTATGATTGAAAGACGTAAAGCTTTTAAAAAATGCATTCTAGATAATAATTATAATATGAGATCCACAAAACGATTGCCAATTCCAAATCGTTTTCATAAAAAAAATGTATTGTACATAATATTATTCATCTTTGGTGTTCAATTATTTAAATGCGTACGTCTGTTTGAATGTCAGTCAATAAGAAACACCTGCATGTTGTATTTATTCACAGAGTTCCGTCGTGTAAATACTCAATACAATAAGGAACTGAGTAAGCTCTACCCACTTTCACCAATGTGCTATTATTTCAAATACGACCTAAAATCGAGAAAACTGTCATCTGCAACAATTTCAATTTTCAGATGTTTATTTAGAATGTCATATCTAACTGGCTATGCGAATGGAACAAACACACTGCTGCTGCTACTGCTGCGAAACGTCTATTAGTGTCAATTAAACAGAAAAATAAACCAGACAAGTATTTGTACAGCCTTGAAAACCCGACTCGATGGTTGCATTACTCCTACAAAGACATTTCTCCGATCCTTTCTTTTTTTAATACAATATCCCTTGACATATTTACCAGGAAAATATAAGTGGGAATAAAGTATTTTGTACGTAACGCGAAGGCTTTATCATTACGTCAGTGGGTAATTATTATTTTCCCCACCCACGTGCTATTATGGAAACCAGCTCAATAAGGAAATAATGTTCCCAGCAGGACGTTGTAGGCTATTGGATTACATGACTAAACGTGACCAGTAAGTCTACCAATGCTACTGTCAAATAACAGCCTTAAAATCAATAAATAATTCCAACGACCCAGTTTTTCTGTATCTGTAAATACAGCGTCACGCATTTCGAAACTTTCAGTTGATCTTTCAGCACGTTGAGCATCTCCTTAGAACAGTGGTCGGCAAACTCATTAGTCAACAAAGCCAAATATCAACAGTACAACGATTGAGATTTTTTTTTAGACAAATTAAACAATATAGGTAGGTGCACTGTTTATTAACTTTTATTATTGTTAAACTATATATATAAATACACTGAATAAAACTTGATATCATACTTAATAATGATCTTAATTATTGATATAAATTAAATTCTAAGTAAGGTATCCGTAAAATTAAATCATGACGATGACTGGCAAACTCTTAATGTGAACAATGACCTTGCATCTCCTTGGAAAGTTTGGGTAAGTCAGGTTACGTCTTAGAGCAACACGTGGAGGAGCATGTATGTGGTCATTCGCGGCAGAACCGCGGTTTGCCGACCACTGCCTTAGAACTTACCCGTTATTATGTAAGTTTTTGCGGTTGACATTTTTCGTAATTCGATTTATTTCCTGTTAATATTTACATCTTACCCGTTCATAGGGACATAGCTTTGTGTCCGTTCGTATCATTGAATGTTCGCTATATAACAGGTTTATCAGATCTGTATCGAATATCGAATAAATTTACGTAATGACTTGTTTTTGAGTCCAGTTACATAACGTTATTAGTCGGATTACTTTCACATCTAACGTTGAAAGCTAAAGCCAGAGAACATATCACGGTTTTTCAACGGGTTGAGATTTGGGATTGAGATGTTTATGAAATTTGAGATAATCGTTTACTGTAATGTTGGATAAAGGATAAAATACATATGCAAATATATTTTTTTATTATGTATTAAGATCCTTTAACCATTAGTTTAAAAACATAAACCGTTTTTAAAACTATTAGTTTACAAAACGGGTTTTTAAACTAAATAATAATAATAAGTAGGGAAAATGGAGTACGAATGGATTCAAATTAAACACAAAAACAATAAATAAATAATAATAGTTATTATGCTGTACAAATGTCATCTCTGAGGCGAATGTGTGGTATAACCATGTGTGATCGTGTGAAAAATGTTGAGATTTGCAAGGCAAGAATGCAAGGCTAATTTAAGAGTAATGCAATGAGTAGGACTAAGAAAGGGACGCTTAAATTTATTTATTCTTAAATTTAAAAACAAAACAAAAACATTAGCCACTCATCTCACTAGGACAGTCCTGTGTTGAGATGAGCGGCTTTACAATTTTAGTGAAACGATAAATAATAATAAGTAAATAAAATTATTTAAAAAATTATGTACATAGTAATAAGCAAATAAAATTATTAAATAAAATTATGTACATAGTAATAAATAAATAAAATTATTAAAAAATTATGTAAATAGTAATAATTAAATAATAATACGTAGGTAAAAAAATAAAGGAAAAAGTAAATAAACTTATTAAAAAATATGTAAATAGTAACAAGTAGTATTAAGTAAGTAATAATTAGTAAATAGTAATGAGTAAGTAATAATAAGTAAATGATAATATCGAGCACACATAATATATGGATTGGGCATTTGGAGCGATGAACGAAGAAAGGAATGTAAGGAGAATATATGATGTGCATGTGAATGGAAGAAGTAGCCGGGGACGCCCGACGAAGATATGGCACGATCAAATTAATCAAATACTTCGAGTCGGGCAATGTCAGAAGTCAGAATAACATGAGAATGTATGAAACGATGCATGAATGTGAGGGAAGCAAGAAATGTGCCAAGACAGAGTTGTTTGGCGGTCCGTCCTCTCTGCCCACCCCTACGGGGAAACGGCGTGATTGTTAGTCAGTTAATACAATTTATTTTTTTTAACTTTAAATTAAAACGGAGTTTTGCAAATTAAACTTGAACGCAATAGTTTAAAAACAATATATTTTGTAATAAATTAAGTGCGTTTATTTACACCTTTACGATGTGTTATGAACTTTTTTTGTTCATGTATAATAAAAGATTACCTGATTTCGAGTCAATTTTAAACACGGAATAAAAAAAATAACATTGAAAGGCTGTGGACATGGTAGAAAATAATATATCCCCTACATTTACAAGAAATTAAATATAACAGGGACCTATCTTGCCCATTCGGGTGTCTGGGTACATCGTGTAGGTTTCATTGAGTTCATCGGATCGGAAAATCTATTATAACTCATAACCAAATAGAAATTTCTTCAAACGATTGGTATTCGCTTTGTAGCGTCCTTATTAATAAATTAATTAAAACATATACTTTGTATTCACCACATTATAAATATACATACATGTTTCAAAAGCGATGCTTTCTTCATCAGTAATATATGAATACTATTATATGTATTTTCTTAAACTAGAAAATTTTTAGATGACTATTCAACCGATGAACGTTTCGGGAGAATTGAAGTCACGGAAAACACAATTCACCGAAAGTCACCTATTTCTACTATTTCTCGTCGTCTGAACAATAAAACATCATTAAAAAAATGCTAAAAACGCAGAATACTTAAAATTTGGACTTTGGATAGTTGTTGACTTATGGGCCAAAGAGTTATGCATCTGTCAACAGAATCTTGACGCAAATATTTGTGTCAAATATCCACCTTGGGTAATAAATACTAGAGGCAGATCAACATTTTTTGAACAAGAGTTGATATGAAAACGAAGATAATATAATCTTTTGACATAGGCACAGTCGTGTTGAGTAAGTAACACACTATAAATCGGGAAAATTTAAAACTGAATAACGTAATTCTTGCTTGTTTTCGGCGACCAGCCAAAGCAGTTGGAAAAATACTCCATCATCCAAATATAAGAATATTCTCAACTCCATATTGCAAATATTAGTTAAGGTGTCTACCACAGACGTCCGAATGAATAGAGGTGCCATAATAACCAAATTTGCCTGCCATAACGGCTGGAGGCAACCACGTGACAACCTAAATTTGGCACCAGGCGGATTCACGCATTTCTCGAATACATGTCCCCATCATTCATGTATTGAATGGCGGCGAGCGATCATTCGAAGATCTCAAGGAATAAAACAATAATTATGGTTTCTTGCGCATTCAAAAGTTGTAAAAATAGAAGTGGTTAGTTTGGAATCGGTTCCACAGCTATGGGAATAAGGGAGATTTGCCATAAATTCCGCACAATTGTAAAAAAGACGAGTTGACCATTAGCAGATTTGCTTTTCGAAAGGTAAATACTAATTCTTTGCAATGCAATGCAAGTTGCCTGTAGGGATGCATTTATTCGCAAATAAAATGACAGAGACCCGCCTAAGCTCGCCACTCGCCCCCCCCCCTTATTTTGGTTTCTTCCCCTTGAATGTTAGGGCATCTCTATATATTATTTGGTTTGTGGTACCTAAATAGTATCTACGCGTCAAGCTTGAAATGCAATGATGCACAACCCGCGGCCCTTTCGTGAGGCCCACTTGACAAAATAAAAATCAGTAAATAAAGTAGCCCCTAACAAATTCAATTTAGTGTAAAATCTCCTTCCTTCAGATGGGGTTTATATTGTACAATGTGGCAAATTAAGTTCTTTGAATATGACCGATTTTAAAAAAAAATATTTGTGCTTGAGCTTTACAAAATAAAATAAAATATGAATTTTTGACGTTTTTTTGCACAAATCAAAACACCCGGCCTGTTATAAGCGAGAAATTCAACCCTTTCGCCACCTAAGTCGTTCGGATTTTCGAGTGCTATGATCAAAATGTTTATCGGTTTTCGTGCGAAAGGATATTGCGATAAATTTATCTGTTTCCAATACTTTTACTCAAATTCACAAGCATTTTTGCATATTCTTCAAAAATTCGGATTATTAAAAATCGATAATATTTATTGGTTAGACCTTGGAGATGAAAAAAAATTGTGTGTGATATTATTGCTTTATTAAATGGTTTCCAATTTACAAAATACAAAAATGTTACCAGACTAAATATTATTTGAAAATTTTGACTATTATATATTTTTTAAATAAATTATGATATGGCATCTAAAGATTTAGCAATAAAATTATTATGAGGTAGGTACTACTGATTTCGGGCAGCCTGCCTGCCCAAAGAAAAATGATGAAAATTAAAATTAAAATTTTTCTATGAATTTAGTAAAGTAATTGTAATCAAGTAACGTGAATTTAGTAACGTCCATTTAACCAGTTGGCCATAACAATCAGCGAAATATGATAATAAAAAGGCATTTTCGAATATTCATTGCACAATAATTCATACCCGAAAACGAAAAACTACACAAAGCCTACCTATGGCCATAGAGCAATGCACGACACTGGTATTCACATTTTTTTAAATCTGCACTCGCGATGCCACCGGCTGCATAATTAACCATGTCAATCGGTAGGTACCATCCACCTGCGTCCCGCGAACATATTTAAAATGGATAAAACTGGACGAAAGAAAGGACCGTGTAAGAGCGTCTTAAGGCCCGATATTTCAGTTGCTTTTTAAACTGGCTATCAGAGATATTTACAGTCGTCACGTTTCTAGAAACAATGCCAGAAGTATGCTAGAAATCCTGACAAAATAAGCCAGGTGATACCATTACTAAAAATTAGATAAATACATCTGATATCGAGCTTAAAAAACAACTTCTTAGGCCCTCGGGAATGTTATGGGTTTTTAGATGAGCTTGGCACAATTCCGTATATAAATCGTAAGCATAGATATCACCAATATTACACGCTATGTCTATGATTTTTAATAGACGCACGTGTTCATTTGCAAAACAAAACTGTCATCGCGATCTTTGAAAATGTCAATGACCGCTGTTTATTTAAGCGCGTTTAATTTAGGAGTTGATTTTTGATAAAGTCCCCCACACCAATCAGCATAGATTCATATACTAATTGTAAATAGTTATTATTTTATACTATTGTATGAAGTTGACACTTTGTGGTTATCCATTATAATCAAATAAAACACTCAAACATTGTTTTAACCACATTTATTTTATACGCCTACCGGTTTCGGAACAACCGTTCCATCGTTAGGGCATACACTGAACAACATTGCAAAATTATGGAAGAACATACATAGTAAATGGCACAGTGGGGGTGGAAGGAGTGGCTAGGGATTAATAAAGAGTGGGGGAAGAGATAGAGATTGAGGGAGGGGTGAAAGGAAACATAGTTATAATGGGGCTGTAAGATAGTTTATTTTAATTATTAATAATAGACTCATTATTATTGAGGGATTTCTTAATTTCCAAGGCTTCTAAATTATCTAACAGCCGTTCTCCCCAACTTTTCGAATGATCGATCTGATCAATCAATAATTGTCAATAATATTTTCATCGTCGCCGTTTTCATATTCGCTGTCCATACCCGCTATTGGTATTACATTAAAAATATCTTCATTTTCGCTCTCCATATTCAAAATTGTCAATACACAATAGATACAAAAAATAGTTCGCGAAACGAATGACGTTTGACCATAAATATCTATGACATTTGACGTTTACGCTGTCATTTGACACTCTGTTGACACTTTTGATAACGAGTCTTTTACTGAGGAGAACTTTAATCCACAAAAATCGATAACTTAAGATGATCGTAAGTTTGACTGAGAATTTCGTTGGGAAAGGCGAATTTGTGCATTTGAACAGTGCTGAGGCAAAATTTCGGCTCAGCAGTTGCTCAGTAAGGTTGGGAAGAACGGCCGTAAGTGTTTACTTTTACTATTAATGTGAACAATATTGATCACTGTATTTTTATCAAAACTGATTGTTTGAGATAATATGATTAGTGAATTCAGAAAAAAAAGAAAAAAGTTTTTATTTTGCTGGAGTCAGTGCATTACTTGTGAAATTATGACATTATAATGATCAATGTATGCAATCATGCACGTAAACGTCTAATTTGGCAGACGAGATTTGTCACTAGTAGCGGATTAAGCGGCTGAATTAGCACGCTAAAATTTTGACAAGGATTCACGTACTCTCAGCAAGGATGAGGACCAACATATCGGTTGCTTTTTAAGCTCGCTCTCAGAGATATTTACGTTCGTTAAGAAACTATACCAGAAACCCTGACAAGATGAGTGATACCATTACAAAAAGATACACAAATATCTCTGATAGCGAGCTTTAAAACAACTAAAATACCCGGCCATACCGGCCCTATATTATAATAATTAATGAGTGGTTCCCCATGTACCTAAAAAGTAATAAAGAAGGTTAAGGCAATGCAATGGGAAGTAATGCAAAATCGTGTGTTTTCGGTTTGAGAATTTGATGGCACAGAAATATCATAGATCATTTAATTAAATAATGCAATTAGAACATACGTTTTCGTACAACCGTCCAATTTTTTGGTGTGTCTTTTTATAAGCCTAGAAAAAAATAAAGTATCAGACCTAAAAAAAATATTTAAAGCGCCAAATCTCCTACTCACGAACCCATTTTCCGATATTGTCGCATTGTTCATTGTGGCAAATTATTTTTTTAGAATATGACCGTAAAACATTTTAATATTCATGCCTGAGCTTTACAAATTAAAATAAAATACGCGTTTTGGTGACGTTTTTTTGAGTGAATTAAAACATGTGGCCGATGTTAAGCGGGAATATCGACCTTGTCACCACCTGCATAAGGAGCGCGTGCTTTCATTGGAATTTAGCAAGTGGATGGCCTTAATATTTATTCAATCTTTTTTCCTTCTTTTGGAGAGAAGAAAATGTGTGATTTTGAAGTGTACCTAACACGAAAACTTTGAATGCATACAGATTGTTGTTTATTTCCTTCAAGTTTTGACTCGCGAAAATGTTTATTTGTTTTGTTGTCAAACAGATTTTGTATTTCTCGAGCGTTATTTACTTTTAATCTTGAAACCCGCGAATACACTCCGGGCAGTTAAAAAACATCGAATTATTTCAATAGGTGAATGTTGAAACATCTTATTATTTCAATAGCTGAACGCTAAAACATCTTATTATTTCAATAGCTGAATGCTGAAACATCTTATTATTTCAATAGCCGGATGCTAAAACATCTTATTATTTCAATAGCTGAATGCTGAAACATCTTATTATTTCAATAGCCGGATGCTAAAACATCTTATTATTTCAATAGCTGAATGTTAAAACAAATTATTAGTTCAATAGCCGAATGCAGAAACCTTATTATTTCAATAGCTAGGCAAATGTGCAAAGGAGTTTGGACGCTTTTATAAACTTTACGGGAAATATATGGTTGACTTGAGCAGGGATGCACAGACCGCGCCATCACCTAGTTATAAGTTGAAGTTTCACATAACCCTCAATATGATGATAATTTATTTTGCAGAGAACCCGGAAAATTTTATTAGCGCGTCATTTGACGTGTGCGGCACGCGACCGCATTTCACATTGTAAAAACGTAAGACTGATTTCACATTATTTGAACAAAATTTTTGAAATAATATCCACCTTCAAAGAAAAGTTCGCCTATTTTTAAAAGGTTACATTTATTTAATAATTCCCTTGGAATTGCGGTAGAAAATTTGCAAGTAAAAGCTCAGCCGGAGCTTACTGATCTACAAAACGATGATTTCGGTATAATTTTAATAAAGATAATCTGCTAAATTTCTACTTTTCTACTAAATTTCTAATTTTTTTTTTATTTATATATATTTTTATTTTATTTTAATTTTTGTTTTATATGTGATGTATCACCTTATACTACTGTCTTATAATTATTTTACTTTTTTTTTTTTTAAATCTCTTGTACATATTTTGTATACTTTTTATAACTATTGCATGTATATTTTATATGGAATGTGTGGGACTGCACTAACCTCCCCACATAAACATTTATTATTATTATTATTATCTACTGTTATCTTAGAAAAGATAATAATCCATTCTTGGTGGATAGTGCGTTCAATTGTGCAAGTTTATTCGGGTTAACGCACATATGCGAGCAAACATTTTCAATTATGGGTATAAACAAGTCACACGAAACCGTTTGAAGGACGACAATCTCGAATCAATTTTACGTTTGTCCACCAAAAAATTGTCACCACATAAAGCGAGAATAATGTCACTAATTAAATTGAAGGTTTTGCAAATAAAAGTATGAAAAAGCACATATTATTTTAACAACATTGCCGGGTTATGAATAACCTGACAATATTTGCAAATCTTCTACTACCATCACAGTGTGCGGAAGATATTGCTTGTATCGTGACGGGGGATTGTTATTGTTACTCTAAGATCGTTGGTATGTTTTAAAAACCGTCTAAAATGATTGTTTTATTTATAGTGTATGGTATGAACTGAAACATTCAGCAAGAATTTAATTTATTTAGATTTTATATAGTTAAACAGTAAAAAAATTAATATATAGTGGAAACGTCACCTTTGTGCAGTCAACCGTATTCCCAAATTCAATAAGAAAAATACGATAAACGTATGGCTAGATTAACATAAAAATACTCATCTCTTTATAGAGGTGGGTATCCACATTTCCCCCACTTACGAGCATATGAGTAGGCGGGACAAAATATAATATTAAAAAAAAATTATGTTGTATACGCCATTTTTTCCAGTAAAAACAAAATATTATAAAAGTCGTGAATAACCCGTTTATGCAGCAAATATCGTGTTCATAGTAACACTTTGTTTACATACAAATAACAAGAAACCGTTAAAAAATCACTTTCGTCCGAATACGCAGTAAACCTGTTTTTTTTTAAATTTTTATTTTTTTATTTAGCTATTCATTTGGCATGTAAATGATTAAATTTAAATATTTTTAAGATTCGATTTCGTTGAAGAGATTTATTGGAGAGGCAGTTTCGATTACATAGTTAAAAACGGTTTCAACGGCATTAACTTTAATGATAGATTGCCCGCCCGATGGTTCATCCGTCTGCTGGAAGCTTTTTTTTTTAGCGCAATCGCGTGCCGACGAAAGGTCGGTCGAGCTAGGAAACTGTTTTCTATGCAGAAGAATGCGAGCTAGGAAACTGTTTTCTATGCAGAAGAATGCGAGCTAAGAAACTGTTTTCTATGTAGAAGAATGCGAGCTAAGAAACTGTTTTCTATGTAGAAGAATGCGAGCTAAGAAACTGTTTTCTATGCAGAAGAATGCGAGCTAGGAAACTGTTTTCTATGCAGAAGAATGCGAGCTAGGAAACTGTTTTCTATGCAGAAGAATGCGAGCTAAGAAACTGTTTTCTATGTAGAAGAATGCGAGCTAAGAAACTGTTTTCTATGTAGAAGAATGCGAGCTAAGAAACTGTTTTCTATGCAGAAGAATGCGAGCTAGGAAACTGTTTTCTATGCAGAAGAATGCGTCCTAGGAAACTGTTTTCTATGTAGAAGAATGCGAGCTAAGAAACTGTTTTCTATGCAGAAGAATGCGAGTTAGGAAACTGTTTTCTATGCAGAAGAATGCGTCCTAGGAAACTGCTATGAAAAAGAAAAAAAAAACTCTTTATTTTCGTTCAAATTTGAATCTTATTTATTTATTTATTAATTTTATGGAAATCGACAGTTTATATTACACCGTTTTGTACGTGTATTATATATCAAATATAAAACCAATTAAGTATTTCCTCCTTGTGACTTTATATCTAATAAGAAAAGTTATAAAAATAAATGAAATTTTATAACCAAATTATATAAAACAAAAAAAATGGCTCATGGCAAGTATATATTATGCTAAATGAATGAAAATATACGTTTTATCCACCACTTTATTAATAATGACGCCACAAAGTAAATACCAATCGCTTGAAGAAATTATATATTAGGCTCCTTAGAATAACGGATCTATAAACGAAAAAGGTTACGCCCTTCCGGAAGTACTCAAAGCTCCGCTAGCAGGACTCCAGGCTTCTCCGTTTTTATTCCAGAAAAAATAAAATTACATTTTCACTTATTTGACTACAATGGTTAGGTACCTAAAAATTAAAAATATTTAACACACTCACTAGTTTGTTCATTTAAATCATTCCTTCTTAAGTTAACTTAAGAAGGAACAAATGCTTTATAAATACACCTAGGCTTTTTTTTCTTTTTTAATGTCGTCTGGAAGGTAATTATATAAATTGTCCCCCTCGTAGCTAATGGATTGCTCACCATATCGTGCACGTATTTTGTTTAAATGTATGTTATCACGTTGTCGTGTAAAGTGTATGTGTGTTCTTGTGATGTTTTAAAGAATTCTGTGATTATTTATTTTATATATTAGGACATATATTTACACGTACAATTTTCTTTTCGTTAACAGTTTTATTTCTTAGTATATTTTTTGGTGGATATTCTAGAATTAAAGTTAAATAGATTTTTGATTACCTACCTCGTGTCGTATCACCTGTAATTAATGTATGTAATATGCGTTTCCTAGGATTTAATTTAAGTAGTTTAGATGTGATTGAACTAGGCTATAATAAAATCGTTTTATTAAATTATTTGGTAACAGATTGGTAACAGATAGGTAACAGAATGATAACAGATTGGTAACAGATTGGTAACAGATTGGTAACAGACAGATAACAGGTAACAGAGGTAGTTTTATCTTTAATTTCTTGTATATGTTGTTTAAATGTTAAGTACTTGTAAAAAAACAGCCAAAGATATTTCTCGCTTGCCAGGATTTGCATTATATTAGGTAGAGATTTTAAATGATTGAATTAATGTGAATTTGAAAAAAAAAATTGTGTAGTAAAAATCTCGGGAGATGCACACAAAGCACTCTTTTTAACATCAAATTATACTTTAACCGTTTGTGCACTATGCCAATGGCGTAATATGTGAACATTTGTTGGGATTATGTATTATTACAAGAATCACTAAGTGGAATTAATTAATTAATTTAAAACATATTACTATTATCCATATATCGATAAAATGCATTAATACAAGATAAATAACACGCATTTTTATAACGTTGGACGTGAGAGATTCGGCCTTCGTGAGTACATAAATAAAATTAGGGGGTTTGAAGTTTTAACTCATATAAAACGAAATAAATAATAATAATAGTAACAATACATGTTTTATTTGTTCTCGTTATGAACTTTGGCATATTATCATAAAATGAGTTAGTATAAACATGAGCACACGTGTAAAACTATGGTGTGTTACGGTGGTTCAATGAGATGGAATGCAATTTAATTACAACTATTTTTGACATTTTATAATTGTGTTACAAAATTTGTAAGGGGGACGCGCAAGTCAAGATGTTCACACATTTAAAATACAATTTATTCCATAACCTATTAATAAAATAATGACTTCATTGCGAGACAAGATATTGTAATATATTGTATGATTCATTTCGATCTATACCAAAGCAGTTACGTTTTTATCTTTCTCTTTTTCACCGTGTAAAGCGTCCTTGGGGTGATGTTCCGCGAAAACGGCGCTAGACAAATTATCCATTTATTATAATATCACTATAAGAGATTTTTAATATAATTGGTACGCTTAATTAAATATACAAATGAGAGTTACAAAGATTGCAGACATAAACCAGAAGAATCTTAATAAGAATGCATAACTGAATATTGCCTATTGATAATTATTACGATTATATTTATTCTGATTAGATGTATTTGTACGACTCACCGTAAGGAACTACGACGAAAGAGCGGCAGATAATGACGAAGATTAAACAGAAATAAACCTTATTTTAAATATCAACATGTCATATGACAAAGATATAGAAAAAAAAAACAAAGTAAAAACAAGCGCACAAAACCAAAAACAAATTACACGAACTATGCGGAAGTTAGACGAAAAATAAATTGCAAGTTAGGCGTACTTATCGGTCGAGTGTTCAAAGAGTAATGGTAAAAAGTTATTTCTCGGAGTATGATAATACAATAATTTCTCGGCCAATATTGTTATTAGAACATGATCAATGGCCATTCTATAATAGTTCTAAGTTAACACAATGGAAAAAGGGTCAGTATGGGACCTTCTATATTGACGACCTGAAAAGCTTAATCAGATCTATAATAATGGAGCATTGTGTAGATTTCAATAGCAAATCGATTAATCTGGAGACTTTTTAAGCATGAAGCTAAAATAATAGTACAAGGGACAAAGATTTTATAATTATATGCAATTTTTTGAGATAATATCAAAGTCCCTCGTATCTAGGATGAACGAAGTATGTGTGAAGAATGAGCTAATTATGAATGTAAATAAGTCCAAAATCACGGTGTTTGAAAGAGAGAGTACGAAAACAGTGTGCAATGTAGTTGTGAATCATGAATACTTGGAGCAGATCGACGAGTTTGTGTATTTGGGAAGTATGATTACGGGAGATGGAAAGACTGATAGGGATATTGAAAGAAGGGTGAATGCAGGAAACTCCATTAACGGAGGACTGAACGCGGTTGGCGCAAACAAAAAGTTGTCCAAGGAAGCGAAGCTAGCAGTTCACAATGGAGTGCTGATACAAACCCTGATGTATGGCAGTGAGGCATGTAACTGGAGGAGGAAGGATGAAAGTAGACTGAATGCTGTAGAAATGAGATCTTTGAGACGAATGTGTGGTAAAACCATGTATGATCGTATGAAAAATGTGGAGATTCGTAAAGAATGAAAGGCTGATGTAAGCGTATTGAGCAAGATTAAGAAAGGGACGCTTAGATGGTTTGGGAATGTAGAGCGAATGAACGAATAAAGGAGTGTAAGGAGAATATATGACGCGAATGTGAATGGAAGAAGAAGCCGGGGACGCCCGAGGAAGACATGGCACGATCAAGTGAATCAAATACTCGAGTCGGGCCATGTCAGAAGTCGGAATAACAGAAGAGAATGTATGAGGCGTTGTATGAATGTGAATGAAGCAAGAAGTGTATGCCAAGATCGAGTTGTTTGGCGGTCCGTCCTCTCTGCCTACCCCTGCGGGGAAACGGCGTGATGGTTAGTTAGTTATATCAAAAGACATCGATGACACAAAAGAATGTAATTTACATGACTTTGAAGAAAATATATTTTCTCATTTATTTCATTTATTTTTTTTTCCTTACATTCATTTACTACGAAATACATTAATGCTAATTCTATTTGAAATTAAAATGCTTTTGTCCTTCCCGGAAAGAGTTTATTACAAATCTACAAAACTAATGGGAAATTTATGTTTTCTGTAATATTATTATTATGCTGATACATATATATTTTAAAACCAATTTAATATCTTAAATCTGTTTCCTGTAGAGTAAATGGATTAATTAACTTAAGGTGATATTTAATTGTGCAAATTCTTCTTCGCAAATTTGCGAAACGTGTTTTTAATCCATTTTATAATTTCTGTGAAGATATTAAAATATACCCATTATTTAATGTTCTTTAAAGGATTTATTAAGAGACTGGAATATGGACCGTATTATATTAATATAATATGAATTTGGGGCGCTTGAGCGAACTTTGTTTTGAAGGACTAGTTAATTACAGCAGTTGTGGACCTTGAACAAATACAATCTAGCTCTGAATAAGATCATAAATTCATCTTGAATTCTCACAACTAACAATAAAAAATATAAAGGTAATCTCTGTACGGCCATTTTATCTGAAATAAAACCTCAAGGACGCTCTCAGAAAGTAAAAATACGGGAAACACAGTAAAGTAAACTTAAATATACTTCGGCATTCAATAATTTCAAAATATTTATATTGGTGAATAAAATTGAAACCGCAACAAAAATTAAATTTAATTAATATTATCAATAATTTTTGTGTTGTTTTATTTATTATATTGTATACGCCCCATGTGGCTTTTACATATTTTGTTATAAAAATTCTAATTACAATAGTGACACAGGTGCAAAACACATCACAGTAGGTACAGAGATAAAATAGATAGCCATCACGAAATACAACAACTAAATATTTAATTTGTCTCGTGAACAAATTCAGTAATGACTTTCGTGTACGTACCATTCCAAATAATTAGCAACAGGGGCGATTATACAAAACACATAACACATTCACTGATACTTATACTCTTGACAAATATCTTATTAATAATTGTTGAGGGTGTATGCAATAACCGTATTTTTGTATTTGTATTCCGTGCAGTTGAACATATCTACTATGTCTGAAAAAGTATTACCTTTTGAGTGATTTTTTTAAATATTTAATCATTGTAGAAAATAATATTACATAACCTAAATGAAACATGAAAAGGGAAAAAACGACAGAAAATAAAAGATTTCAGTCGCATCTGGGATTCGAACCCAGGACCTCTGCCTATCCGGGGCAACCGCTTAACCAACTTAGCTAATGAAACCAGTTCAATTTGTGTCATCTTCATCGATATCATATCTCAAAGTCAAGATTTGTCAATATTATTCTTTATTTTTAATATCATATTATTGGCAGCTATCTTTATAATGATTACAAAGTACTTAACGAACACAATTGCAAGCTAAACAGTGTCTCGGATTAATATCCGATTTTTTTTTATTTATATGAGACATCTATTAACTTTTTATAAAAGTCTAAAGAAATAACAGAATTTTTTAATGACTGAAATTATTGTTAAAATTGAATAACATTTTAAATAGAGTAGTTCTAGTTGGAATATTAAATTTAATTAAGCTGACTATATCAGGGCTGTCCATAAAACCATTAACAATTTTAAAAATAAAAGTTGGGTCAGAAACAAGTCTTCTATCTGAGAGTTCTTAATAATTTTAGTTCTTTCATTAAGTAATTGTAATTTATAGTTACAATGGATGATTCGAGTTTATAGTTAACATATCTTAGAAATTTATGTTGACCTTTTACAATGGAATCGGAGTGAATTGATATGCGTACAAGTGTTTTGTTATGCGTGGGTACAAATATGGTATGGATTTAATATTACCAGAAATCAAACTGGTTTAGATACAAGATCGGCAATGATACGGGTGTGTGAATTACCTGCCGGTATGCAGGTATGTTATGTTGTTATGTGTAAAGAAACGCTCTCTACCTGCGGAAGAAAATGATTGATCATTATGCCTCTGATCTGGTTATTAGGATTATTCAAAAATCAGAGCATGGCAGAATCGTTAAACTTCACAGAAACTGTCACATTTAAAATGTAGGGCAAGTTAGATTAGTGAGGGACAATATTTTGGCAGGTTATTTATTAGATTAAGCTACCTGTTTATTGACATTGAAAATCAGCTGGTATATAACGATTTCTTTTAACTACAGGAGACATAAAATTAACAAGTAACAACCTCCCAAACTATTTTGAAGAATTGATTTCTAGGAAGTATATCATCTTCCCTGACTTTTTAATTTTTCAATAAACATAATATCAAATTATACCTGAACTATCTCTCAGCGTGACATCTCTTAATGAGTAAATACTAAATTTAGTTTACTTTGTAGTGCCATCTATGTGAATAGGTATTTTTAGGAAATATCCTCATCATGGAGGCCGCCTCAGTCCAGCGTCCAACATCGACGAATACTGGAGAAAGATATTGGCCCCTCACAATTTAAATGCCGCAGCATCTTAAAGGCTTTATTTTCATGTACTTATTTTTTAATTTTTGTTTTACGTGTGATGTATCATTCACCTACTATCTTATTATTGTTTTATTTTTTAAACTTTTGTATATTTTTAAAGTATTGTATGTATATTTTATATGGGATGTGTGGGACTGCACTAACCTCCCCACATACCGAAATAAACATGTATGTTATTATTATTATTAGGTAGGGTCATCAAGAAAGTTATTTTCTAGCTTTGTAAAGCGCAATTAGGTGATTTTCACAAAAATGGGGAAAGAAAAATTAGTAAAGAATTATTGATTCTAGGAAACGTGTTATTTATTCACTTAAAACTGAAATATATATGATACAATTAGTTTCAACCCTCCCTAGCTTTTGCTGCCAACTGATTTGACATGTCTTTAATTACATCATTATCTCTGTAAATAATATGTCAAACACACAGTTCACATTTTAGGGGTTCCTCAGCAATACATTTATCGAAAAACGTTTTATCGAAAAATCGGAAAAAAAATGACTTAATATAAGAAACGTATGTCTGCGTGCAATGATAATTTTCGAAGTGGTGCGGCAGCGAGAGAGAGTGTCGCTCACCAGTAATGAATGTAAAATACGTACTACATCTATATATTACATTAATTTTAACAGCGGAGTTATTTTTCAAAAAGTTCGATTTTGACTCGCTTTCGCCCACATCTGGCTTTGTAGTGGGCCGCATTTGTAAAGCTCGGAGTTCATTTGTTTTTCAACGCATTCGAATTTGAAGGACTCTTTTATACTTTTCGCACTTTATTAAGGTAGACATTTGCTTGAACTCTCGATTGCTTAGCTTCGAACTTAAAAAATATTGCTCAAACATTATAAAACAACACTTTAAATATATTTATGCTTTAATGTTTACGTAAGTTTTCAATTAAAGTAGAGAAATATCGCACGCGGAAAAAATTCACGGACTACTTTGTATATTGTATTTTCCATTTTGACAGTTTTAAATACCAACATTTTTATTGGCGCGCCTAGCGTAGTGAATATGAATTACATAAATAACGCTGAAAAATTTCTTATGTCAACGTTGTTCTATTGTAGTCAGTGGCGTGCATTGCTCCTTGAATAAGGGTAAGCTGTAGCTTTGCAGGTGTTGATAATCACCATTCATCTTGAAACCCCGAACGTCTTAGATTTACAGGGTTATTACAGGTAAAAAATATTAAAACTATATACGTAATATTACCACAACGCCGTTATACTTTATCATAATGTTGTTGATTATTTATCAACAATTTTATTGCCGGTTGGATGTTAACACGTAACAAAAGCAACATCGGGCGTGGTCAGTATTTGGATAGGGGGCCGCTTGGGAACGCCGCGTGCCGTTTTTTTTTACCATCCGCTCAACATCCATAAAGGTGACATAAGTGCCTAGGGACATAATCTGTGATAAAAAAGTGTTATTGTTCCTATTGAAGCCAAAAAAATATCAAAATCAATCGTTTTCATTACAAACCTCGACTTATAATTAATTTGATGGAAAGTAATTTTACATTATTATTAATAAAATATATATATATAATTGCATTATGTTAAGTAAAATAAACTTGGATTTTTCATTATCGACATTATTCTTATATTATTATTAATTTCGTTCCAAAGAATCGATTCGCTAAAATAGGAAGTTGGAAGGATTGGCTTTGATATATTTCCACAGATGTCGTCAGTTACCATTGAGAAAAAATGTAAAATTTATGAAAAAGTCAAGGTAATTTGAAACTTTTTTTACAAAAATTGCACGCTTTTGATGATATAATACTCTATGTAATCCAGCTTTTGGAAACGAAAACAGTAGGTTTTATAGGGTACATTTTTAGTGATTTGCGCTGCTTGCGCGATGTATCCCACGAGGAAAGCTACAAAAATACTATTTTGAGGGAGACAGTTTTTTTTAAATATGAATGAAACCGGGTCAGGTTGCAACTACAGAGACAAAAATAATAGTTAAAAAATAAATGTTTTATTATTATGAAACGATTATTACCTAAAAAAAACTATTTAAAATTTATGAAATAATTACATTATCATCAGTTTTTTGTTGTTTTTTTTTTGTTTGTGAAAATATTAGTTTATTTTTACCCTTCATTTTCTTAGGGTAGAGATCCAGGTTTTCAGCCTCTATGAACTGCACGCCACTGATTGTAGTTATATTTTTAATTAATAGAGTCGCTACCATTTGCCTGTCAGCTAGTAGATCAATCACCAGCTATATTGTATCTACAGTGAGTGATCACCAAAAAAAATTACAAATACACAAAATTTTCATCTTTACGTTCATATACAACGCATGACTAACTCAAACTGAGCAGCTGCGTATGTATATATGCCGCCTGAAGTATACAGAAGCCAAAACCAAACATGTTAGAATGTGTTTTGTGTCGAGACAAAGAAAAATATAAAATGCGATGTGGCCTATGTAGGCCATGTGGTAATAGTCTTTCAATTTTTGTCTTAATTTTTTTGTTGTTCTACTAACTAAACGCAAATTTATCGGCAATTCAAAGCAGCTCGCCATGTTGTATGGTATATTGAAACCGCATGCCGAAAAGTCAATGGAAAACAAAAAAATATACTTCTGAAAATCAAAATGGCCCGACTAGGCCATGTTGCCCACCCGGGCGTCATATGTTAAGGAGTAATAAAGATTTAGAATATCATTTTTTAAGTATAAACACACTATTATGATTTAATATTTAGTAATAATAAAGCAAGATAAGATTAAAATATTAAATCGTAGGTAGGTACCTACCTAATAATAACTCAAAATTTACAATCAGGGCAAATAGGGCAAGGCCAAGCAATCAAAAAGTTATAAATTTACATCTGGGAATAATAATATAATTTAATCCCCTCCGTTGGGTGCAAAACGCTAGGCTACATAAACTTTTCACGCATTCCATATTATGCTCGATAACCGCAAGGTTTAGGTTAAATTAAGTTTGGTTTGGTTTGGTTATTTTAGGTAAATTTAGGTTAGTTAAGTTTAGTTTAGGTAAGTTTAGGTTAGGTAAGTTTAGGTTAAGTAAGTTTAGATTAGTTAAATTTAGATTAGATTGGAATAGGTTAAGTTAGGTTCGGTCGAGTTAACCGAAATGTGCAAGTAACTTAAAATAACAATAATACGTATTATGGATATATTTAATCGTAGATGTCAAATTATGACTTAAATTAGAGGTTAATAAAGAAATATAAATTCAAGCATCAATTTAAGTATCAATGGCTGAGAAATCTGAATGATTACGAACTTGCAAACTATATAAAGTCAAATTAAGATAAATGGATATTTAGTAAAAAAAAAGTGCAGGCGGCCTCAGAACAGTTCTCCCTATGTACCTTTGTTATTATAATATGCATTATACTTACAGACCGTCCTAATAATTATGATTTATACTTAAAAATTATTACTAAAGTCACATACATGTAAAACTTTTGAATAGAAACTAATTTAAAAATAAAACAAAATTGTAAGCAGTAAATTACGAATTTACATCTGGGAATAATAACATAATTTAATCACCTCCGTTGGTTGCAACGGGCAAAACTCTAGTGTAAATTATTATATTTACCTAACTTAAAAACTACAAAATTCTAAATTGTAAAAATTTACGGCACCGGAGCTCTAGAGATTTTCTAGCACCGTACGGGAAGGGTTAACAATGCGTTATCTTAATAATAATAGTTGAGTTAGGAAACACGTGGATATATTTACATATTTATCTAAACTGTATGCAAAAATCGATCGAACATCTGGCATCACAACAGGTTCCTAGAATACATAATATTGTTCAATTTCGTTCTTCTTTATATGAGCACACAAAGATTCCTTCGAGCCCCGAGACAGTGGGACTATGGCGCCCCAATATTGTGCGATGTTGTGAAATGAATGGGAGAAAGGACGGAGAAAGCAGAGAAGAAGGCTAGTTCCCTGAGTACACATTCCGATTTATTCACTGAACCATTTCAGATAACGCGCGATGTCCAAATTATAAAACAACCAGGACCACTGAAAAGATAAACCGATAGAAGTGGATTGTGGGCGTGTCTGGTGTGCCCGAAGTGCCCGAAGTGGGAACAATTTTTCCTTACTTCGGTTGAAATTAATTACTTTTTCAAATAAAGAAATTCTTTCTTTACAGATAATTAATTTCAATTACCAACTGGGGCCTAGGAATTGAAAGGTCTTTTCTAAATTGGCGACATCAGTTTTCTTACAAAACGGTAAAAATCACCTTTCTAAGGATCTTCTGTTCAGTGACCAGGGCGATTCCGAAAACATACACTCTTGGTGACTGACTGGTAAGCGAAAATATTATCATAAAAATGCTTGATGAACGCAATTTATTACAATGGTCACATTTCCAAACGCCGGCTTCCACGTATTTTGCTTAACCTTCGCTATAACCTAGTAAGTTTGGCGTGCAGTTCAAAAAGGCTGAAAAGCTGTGCCTACCTTAAGAAAATATTGGGACATAAAAACTTCTATGATTTTTGCAAAAAAAGTTGGTCAGATTTTTTTTTTTTTACGCTTATTTTTTTTTTTCATAGACGGAAGATATGAATAAAAACGGTATTTTTAAGGCCGCCAAATTATGCAATGCTAATAAATTACAATAATTGTACTTAAAGACTGCAGGTTATTCTTGGACATAGAGCAATGCACGCCACTGTTGTCTGTATATAACTTAAGCCATACAAATGAGTAGGAAAATTTAAATAATTCACGGAATTCGTTAATAAAAACTATTCCAACATAATAATTATTTGCTATACAAAAAAACTGCTTTCCACCCATCGCGTTCGCTAGCATAATTTAAATAACATTTTTATTAATATTACAAGAAGTACAAATCGGTTAAAAAAAACGAATGCATTTTCTAATCCTGCTAATAATTTTCAGTTATAGGTAGGTTTAATACAATCCAATTAGAGGTAAAACTAATGAAGTGCCATACTAGCTGTACGACACACAGTGACTTTTACCTATAATGGGACGATATATTATTAGGGTAGGCACATTTTTGTACGATTTTCCTTTATAAATATTTGAATATGTTCCATTTATCATCAAAGCAATTGTTTTTCAGATGGATTATGTATCGAAGGGAAAACAGTAGAAAAACAAGAGTGTTAGAGAAAGGTTTGAGATTGGTTGGAGGTTAAAGTTATAATAGGTTGCGTATATCATGTGCTTAGTGTAATTAATTTGAGGATAATAACAGGAAAGGGAGAGATTAAGTAAAATTATCACTTTAATCAAAATAAGGAATGAAGAAGAATGTTACTTTAAATTGAATTATGAGACGAATTCTCATGTCTGCTGTGAAAGAGATAAGAGACTGACTCAAATACCATAATACAAAATGTTATAAGCGATGAAAACATTATGTCATTGTGATATTTTTAAAAGTTTAATGTTAATCAAATTTAATAATGTTATTACTAAGTTCTGCAAGTATTTTAGTTTTTATTACTGTGACGTCTGTTTCAGCGTTCAAGGCTATTTGAAAAAAGGCATTTTGAAAATGGCTTTGAACGCCGACACAGCTGTCACAATAATAATAACTAAAATTCTTGCAGAACTTAATAATAACATTAGTAAATTCGATATACATTAAATTTAAAAAAAAGAGTTCTACGAATTAAGCACAAAAAGAATTAATAGATAATTGTTATGATTGTTTACTTATTGTTATTGCGTTTCATTCGTTGAAGTCCATTTATTTATTTATTCCGCTCCCCCTTCTCCTTCCCCACCCCAATACCTTCAGCCTCACAACATTCCCCAATTGGGAAGTGCCATAGTCTCACTGGCTCCAGACGGTTGGGAGCAGTTTGGGACTCTTGTGCGGTATTCATATAAAAAAAAAAATTGTAGTAGTGAGGCAATATGGCGTATTGTTCATTTTAAAAAGTATTGCAAATCTCAATTGTGTGCATAAAATAAACAGAAAAAAGTCCCGCAGACAGATTTTTTTTCATATAAAATAAAAAGCTTTAGGTTTTGGAGAATAACAATAATCAGAGGAAATGTCACATCCCACCCATTATAATTAAACGAGAATAATATCAAGGGAAGATAATAATATGAAAAAGAGATTTTTAATATGATCTAATCAGTGAAAATTTAAAAAAAAAGAGAAATACATCATCCCCAAAATATCAAAGAATTTCAAAATAGGGAAGTCTTTTTTTTGAAATTAAAAGTAAGTTAACTAACTAACCATCACGCCGTTTCGCCGCAGGGGTAGGCAGAGAGGACGGACCGCCAAACAACTCGATCTTGACATACACTTCTTGCTTCATTCACCTTCATACATCGTCTCATACATTCTCTTCTATTATTCCGACTTCTGACATGGCTCGACTCAAGTATTTGATTCACTTGATCGTGCCATGTCTTCCTCGGGCGTCCCCAGCTTCTTCTTCCATTCACATTCGCGTCATACATTCTTCTTACTTCGTTCATTCGCTCCACATGCCCAAACCATCTAAGCGTCCCTTTCTTAATCTAAGTTAGTTAAATTTATTATTATAAAGTTCTGCAAGTATTTTTGCTTTTTTATTACTATGACAGCTATTTCAGCGTTCGAAGCCATTTTCAAACTGTGGTTAGGCCACATTGGCTCCTATTTTAATGATGACAGGTTTTTCTTAATTGTTTTTGTTAATGACGTGAATGCTAAAGGCATTGAATTTAACTGTGTGTGGTAAATACCCGAATTAGTTTTAAGAATTACGTTGTTTAGATTTCGTAAAAATACCAAGAAGTAGATAATAGAAGGGTTTATTTTATTTTTATTTATTAACGTTATATAAGGATCATTAGTTATTTTGTTTATCTCTATTTATTCCAGTAAAATTAATCTAAAAGACCCCTCATTTCTTTAAAAAGCCCTTTCTCAACTAGATTTAAAGAACAGATACGATGCTATAATAATAAACTTATCATCTTTAATTCATTTCCATATTTTTGGCTGCAATTTAAAAAAAATATCTTAAATTGAGGTTGCTACAGATAAAAATGATGTAAAGTAATAATGTCTCATTAGATCCGTGGTTAGAGTGCTAGCCTCGGTCCTGGATTTCGATTCCCAGATGCGATCGTAACTTTTTTTTATTTTCTGTGTTTCTATTCCGCTTCGCATTTCATTTGTGATTTGTTAACATTATCTACAAATATTAAATATTACAATGAGGTTTATACACTTCGATAAGTTATTCCAATAATTTGAAAAAAAAATTAAATATAAATGTTAATTGATCGACGAATACATTTTAATTTAATTATTTTTACATAATATTACAATTCACGAGCTAATCAACTTATTATCTTTAAAGAAGTAAGATATGACAAAAAAAAGTATTCCTATATATTATAAAATAAGATTTTGCGAATGACGGTAGTAAAATAATCATCTGTTCATAAAACATTTGACAAAAATCCTGTCTTACTACTTCTACGCCGATTTTATAATAATTACTGGACTCGCTAGTTCTCCGATTTAAAATTTGGCGAACCTTCCAATAATTTCTGTTCATTTTAATTATATTCATCAATTGGATGAGATTACAAATTGGTTTTATGTTTTGTTTTTATATTTCGCGATAGCACGATAACTAATTTAGAAAACACGCTTAATCGATTACATACGTAAAGTGCGTTACAATATGTATAAGATAAATGTTTGACTTCAATTCATATCAGGTTAATTGATTAAATAGTTTACATATTTTAAAACGATTTTACGAATGTAACGCCACACAACTGTTTCGGCACACACTCTCCATGCTTTGTGAAAATTCAAACATCGTCTCATACATACTCTGACCGTGTCATGTTTTCGTAAAGCGTCCCTGACTTCTTCTTCCACCCGCTTGCTCGCCATATATTCTCCAAGCATTGCTTTCCCGTGACGATATTAAATCAAAGTAAGAAAATGTACACACAAGACTTTTATTTTATTTTGCTAGATAACTCGATACGTCTATGTCAATATTTACGAAGTTTCCTGAAAAAAGGCGTTTTCATACATTTTGTATAGGAAGGCTTGGGACATAGTAACTGAAAATTATCCCACATTAGCCTTGATATATATTTTTAAATAATCGGATCAAAGCACTGTGCTATTTCCATAATAATATGTCGTAAACTTTCGTCGGACTCAGATAAAACTTCAAGCGTGACGAATTCGTAATTATAAAAAGTATGTACTGAATTTACTAAATATTAAATTAAACCATTAAGTTAATTTAACTGATGATCGCAAAATAAGTTGTAAAATGTTAAAATAAAATAATTTATTCTTAATCATAAAAAGAACCCGCTAAACTACTAGAAGAGTTTTTCAGCAGGTTAATTTAGCAAAGATTTTGAATAGCACATTTAACATAATCTTTAGATACATACATAGGTAGCAGAATAACTCGAAGTACTTATAAACCAGTGGCGTGCATTGCTCTTTGACTAAAGCCAGGCTCTGTGCGTGCATTGAATATCGTATTTGAAAATAACATTTTTTTATCATCTTCCGTCGATTGTTATGACCAACTGGATAATTGAGTGTAAATTTTATTACCTATTTTTTAGAAATTAGTGACATGTTTTTATTTTTCCATTATCTTTTTTTTCTCTTCTCGATTCATTGCTGTTCTTAGGGTGGGCGAAGCTTTAGATGCTTTATGAACTGCACGCCACTGCTATAAACAAATGTGTATACTTAACTAAAGCAATAATAATACATGGTATTATATAGGAATATTAAAAATCATAGTGTTAGGCAATTTACATAATTTATATAGTACACATTTAAAATAGAGGTAGAAGTATAGAGTAGATAGGTGGGATACCTTTAAACAATAATACTGAAACAATAATAAAGAAAGCAAACTACTTTCAATTCAATATACTTTTAGTCGTAATAGTGAGAGGAAATAAAGAAGAAGTCTAACACTGTGATATTTACTAGAAGCGCTAAGAATAATTTACGACAACCATAAACGGGGGCTATAAATATCAATTTACCCAATGATGAAAATCTGTTTTACAATTTGCCATAAAATGCAACAGAACAAATCATTCTCCCAAAACGAAACGACTGAATTCCAAGCAGTTGTTAAATTATAAAACATTGCTCAAAAGAGAAATTCTAATAAAACGAGGCTAAAAAAATGACTTACGATCTGCATCAATAAAAAATTTACAGCGAATCTATTTATTTATGATACTGTGTAATTATTTATTCGACACTCTCTGGATGAAAGTTGAAAGCAGTATAGATGTATTATTATTTTTCATTTATCTTTTTTTTATACCATACTAATAATAACATAGCATTTATATAGCGCAGTTTTGTGTTATTTCACTTCAAGTGCGCTTTACTATGGTATAATAAACTGTAAAATAATGATTAACTAATTCCATTTAGTGGTATTCCTACCGTACTTTCATAAACATATTATATTTATACATTCTCAAGATACTATATACATTCTTACTTATTGTTGACATTACTCCCATATTCAACTTACAAAATATTATACAGTATATACAAAGCGGTACAAAAATAATGCAATCACAATAACAATGCAAAAATAGCAACATTTTAAAAGAGGAATCAGGTTATGTTAAGCAATAACTGAGTTTATATAAAAAAAGTAAAATAAGGAGGAAACCGAAACTAAACTTGGGAAAATGGCTTTTTACAATAAATTTAAGAGAAGTTAAAATTTATCGAGAGAAGGATTTTTTAAATAATTTGTTTTTAAATTTCGTTTATATTCCGTAAATTTCCTGGATATATCTAACATTCTCCATAACTAGCACTTATCTAAAATGCTGTAGTCTTTTTGAGAAAGAACGTATTTTTTAAGTGTGACGTTTGATAGCAGACGGCAACGACTAGACATTTTTTTAACAGAAACGTGAATACTACGCATATTTAAAATTTGTTAAAACTAAGATTTTAAAATATAATATATTCAAACCTCGGTACAGGACCAAAAATACTATGGTCATAATCAAAATTTTAAATAATTATCGAAATTTTTGAACCCTACTGTCTTCTTGGTACCCAAGCATATAATAATTTTGATTTGAATCCACTTACGGGTAAACGAAATGCGATAGCGCTCACTATGAATAGAGAGTGAGTGTTTGCAAATTCAAAAAGTGCACACTCGACAGATTTCATTTTCAAAAAAAATAATTTAAAAAAAGATAACTTTTTTTATAAATCTTAAACTTTTATTAACAATTTGATATGGACATGCTATTATGGGGGACACTGTACATTCAGCATAATCCAATATGACGACCAAGATGGATGCCGATACAGTGTTGCCAGGGTAGAGGACAAAATAAGGCTACTGAATAATAATAATAATTGTCAGGTAGGTACCGTACTTAGCCGTAGTTCCTGCCTACATGTGATTAATCTACTAGGAATACAGAAGTTTGTTTAGGAAAATGGTGAAATGAAATGATTTTTCGTTAAATATTTAATTTACCATTTCATACACCCGCCAACAAACAATTGATCTCAAAATTTAAAAGTGTTTTTTTTTTGGTAATATTTAAATTAGCGCTATCTGTGAGCGCGTATCACGTTTCACGTTCAAGTTTTTGACCTGGTTCCAGCCCGCAGAGAATGCAGTATGTAAGGAATTAATATCATAAGATAGTAGCCACGTTGGGGGTCGTACAGGTCACGTCAGTTTCAACGCTAGAGGTTAAACAATTATTACAATCACGCCTCATGCAGCACACAATACAAACAAAAACAATACGTGACGAATTTCACGTATGTCGCTCTCGAATATGAATTGGCTTATTGGAATAGTAGGTAGTTTGAAAACGAGGGGTCAATTGCAAATAATGAAATCTTCCATGACACAAATCTCCATGCGCATATAATGGCAGAATGTCATTCGACATGCATACCGCATCCATTTCAAATTGAATAATGAACAATGCTTTTTTTTAATGCGAGGTAATTGTCGGGAAAAGGAGTTTTTATATTACTACTAATGGCAAATTTAAAATCATATTCAGAGTTTACAAAGGTTCTTCGAGATATTAAAAACACTTTAATAGTTCGTTTGACACCTATTAATGATTTTATTACGGTGATGATATTAACTCATCATGGGATGATGAGTTAATAATATTAACTCATCAATAATGAATATATGTATTTTCATTTGAAGTGGTAACTTTGTGATGCGACATTATAATTTTAAAATAAAACAATAACTTTGTTTACATCACTTTTATTTTTAATAAACTTCTTGCCGACCATGTTTCGCTACAACCGTAGCTTCTTCAGGGCAGTATAATACTAAACTATGAGCTAAGATACACACGTGTTATGGATTGATAAAAGCGGGAGAGTGAAGAAGAACACTTACGATGTCTCAATAATAATGGATTTTCGGAATTTGCCAACCACCTCTTAGAAACAGACCACACATTCACTAAAAATACAGGCACTAGTTTACTGCATAAAAATGGAATAGGCGTTCGACTTCATAATTTAGAAGCGTTAGAAATAAGGAAAGCCAAAAACACTAATACTACTCATTAATAACCAAATTAATTTAAATAAAAGTCCAATTATTAAATTATTCCCAATAAACAAAGTACACGCCCTTCCCTGCTGATCTCCAACCCTCGGCCCTTAACTCGCCCGCTTTTATCAATACATAACACATGTGTATGTTAGTTCATAGTTTAGTATTATACTGCCCTGACGAAGCTACAGTACTAGCGAAACCCGGTTGGCTAAAGTATAAATAAAAGTGAGGTAAACAAAGTTATCGTTTTATTTTTTTTTAAATAAATTTATAGTTTATTATTTACTATGTACTCTACAGTAGCAATAGGCATCCCGCTCACTGGATAGAGAAGATTATCTCCACATTTATGCACCTCTAACCACAATTGACACAGGAAGAGGGAAAAATGTTCCCTGGCACTGTAGACAAAAAAATTACAATACGATACCTATAAATATATTCGCTATGTACGTTGTAAAATCTTATTCGAAATTATTGAGGGATTGCTCCATACGATTAAGAAAAAAGGTTCATAATCTGTGCGTTGGGTCAACTTTTAAGCCGTTTATTTGGTGAAAATTTTGTGCTTTATTCCTTAGAAAAGATAAAAAGCTTACAAGTGTGACGTGGAGTGAGTGTCTGGTGTCGTTTCTAATGTCGTAATTCTCACTCACGAAATTCGTTAACATTGCAATCGCAATTCGCGAATATAGATCGCAAATATTTTGGAAAAAAATGAGTCGTACACTTAACAGTGTTTAAGTGAAAGAATAAAAGTAAATAAAAAATTTCCAAGGAAAACATCTTAAAAGTCACTACTTCAGTAAGTGAATAAGGAAAATATTGCGGTGATTATTTTTGTACATTTAATAAGGTTTCATAATATGTAGATAAATAATACCCAATACTGAGATCGCTTAAAATTGCGTCGATCGACTGTTACTTATTATTTATTATGGTAGTAATTGGACGATGACCTGAATAATCGATAAAGTTCTTGTTGCAGTTTGTTGCTTTACTGTTTCTACCGTATAATATTTTAAATTCTTATTGTCGAAATTCTGTTTTACAAAATTTCTTTCAATATTATAATCTCTATATATAAAAATGAATGTTTGTCTGTCGGTCCTCGATTTTCTCGAAAATTACTTTCCGGTTTCGCTGAACATAGCACAGTTTGTTCTTATTAGTCCCGGGAAGGTTTAGATAGTAGTTTGAATGAAATCCAATAAGTAAAACTGTTGCTATGTTTTAAAATCAGTATGAAAAACATTGAACGCCCCATGTTGTATTGAGGTTAGCCCATAGATATACCATTCTAAGTAGCACAGATTACATATTTAAAAGAAGGTTTGTTTGGGTAGAATATTTTCAAAATAGAAAACACAAGTAGGTACCTACATAAGAACTTTATTTTTTAGATATATTTTGAAAAAAAAAAAAATTTTGGAATAAAATATAATTTTAAAATTAATGTTTCTTTCTTTAGAGATAGCAATAGTCGTCACAAGGCATTACTATCGTTGTCAAATCAATTATGGCAACCAAACGACAAGCAAGAATTCACAACTTCATAACTTTATTAAAAAAAAAAACCCGAGCAAGGCCGGCTACACATCAGCTAGTATTATATAAATATCATTGCCAGTAATATATTGAGTACCTTCATCAAGAATCGATTATTTTTCTGCATCACTGTTTCTACAGGTGGAAGCGAGATAAACAGTAATGCCGTGCAGAGCGTTGATATTGAATGTCTACGGCTAAAAGTTGAAAGGGCTTACGCGAACTGACAATAGTGGATTCCTTTCTTACAGATCACACTTATTTATGTATAATATCTGTTCTGACCTTTATTTACAAGAGAATATCATTACATATAAGTGTGTTTTTCTATGACTGCCATTGGTACTCTAATAAGGTATGAATAATTGATTTGCTGTCCCAAGCAGCGGGCCCTTACAGCCCATTGAGCACGAGTCCATGAGCACAAGCACGAGGTGATTATTTGTATAACACCATTACGCAACACGAGAGGTCAGCAATATGAAAGTTATTACGAGTATTTCGGAGGTGTGACGTTAGAAAGTGCATAGAGCAATTTGCAGCTATTAAAAATAAATCAAGTTTATCAAATTACTTATTCTTCATTGAGAGGAAAGCATAAACAAATACAGAATTGCGTTTTGCAATAAAAATAATTCCAATTTAGTTAATTCACTCATTTTCTCATTACACAATATCACGCTGGAATCAAATGTATTTATATACATAATTTGTAATAATTAATAATTTTAAGTGCCCATGAGAGATAAATACAAACAAAATACAATTTTTAATCATTAAAGATAATAATATATATAAAAAAGGTAACGGTAGCAGCTGGGACACAAACCCAGGACGTCATGGTCTATCCGAGACCTTGCGCTCTAATCCACTGAGCCACGGCTACCCCAATCCGTCCCGTCATCCTTACCGGGATCATACTTCCCATATATTTATGGCTGCTACGTTTTTTACTTTTTCTTTTCTGTGTATTTTCGGTTACATGCTTCATTCTAGATTTTTTAATATTATCTTCAATGAGTAAAAATTTATTACAATGAGGTTTATGGGCTTCAATAAGTTATTCCAAAAATTAAAAATACAATTCGTTAGTTCTTTTACGAAACGTATGTTTGTAACTACTCTACAGCGAGTTACAGAGAATATATTGAAAAATGATCGAAAGAAATAAATAAATAAAATGTTGAGTTGAGTTTGTAATACTAATATTGTTAAATCTTCCGAGTATGGTTGATATGATCGAGAATAATTTTTTAATTTTTTTACCCGCATGGGAATTTAGAGCGCAGATAGATGTCGGTTGAGGTAAAGATATGATAACGATTGAATGGTTTCTAATTGGACAGTTAGTAATCAGGGCAAATGAATAGTGTTAAATTACCGGGTGGTAATTTGCCGCAGAATGCAAGGAGTTATTTGACGTGATCTGAACATTCTGAAATACTTAATGACTACCATTTATCCTCCTACGTGTTTATGCGATAATGAACACCGCAATGTGAAAACACTAACTTAAAAAAAAACTACAAATCGATTACTCTTGCTCCATTATTTGCAATTTAATAAATATGATTTTTATAAATTGTGACTGAATAATTATGGTTTTAATGTGGATTATTATTCAACCTAGTCTATATTTTATACGAGCGACAGAGAGAGAGAGAGAGGGCAGTCCAAGGAATCCATATGATTTAGATTAGATTTTTAAGGATAATAATTAATAATAATAGTAATAGTAATAATAATAATAATAATGTTTTATTATCCCCTTTTTTATAACAAAATAATAAATAATGATATCCTCACTGGGATTTCCCGTTATGGGGATTTCATTTACAAAATATGAAACTAAATTAAATTAAATTGATGTGATTGCTGAAAAAAAAATGATAATTGTAAGGTGAAGTGTTTTAAAAGCAGTTGAGTGGCTTCGATTTACCTTTTTATCTTCTACCGCCCAGACTACCTTCTTTAATTTCAATAAAAATTATTACACTTTTGTGTGCTTTACCACTGACAGCACGAGCAATAATCATACAGGTATTTATATTATTATAAATAGGTATGTTAGTTGTAAGACTCTTGTTTTAAGCCATAGTTGTACGTCATTTTGCAGTATTGTATACAAAATATGCACTTGGTCATAGATATGTATTAGTTTTAAATAGGTACTAGGTTTATATATGTGTTAGGTTTATATTCTAGTTATGCCTACATCAGTTTAAATTGTAAGTCACTAGCTATAACTTTTAGTTGGTAAGTGACTACCTATAAGCCATAGATGTAAGTCACTAATTATAAGTCTCAGTAGTTAGTCCCTAGCCATAAGTCTTACTTATAAGCCATTAGTAATAAAGTTTAGCTGTAAGGTATTGGTTGTATACGTTATTTAATTAATTGTAAAGCGCCCTTGAGGTGATTTTCCCACGAAAACGGCGCTATAGAAGTAATCCAATTATTATTATTATTCGATGTTAGACTGTATTTGGTGTTAATATATTTTCTTAATATATTTCAGATCTCCCTATGTAACGTATCCAGTGTTTTATTTGATTTTTAAATTTATTATTGTTGTGATTTTTAAAGGAGAATGGGATTTTGTTGTAGAGTTTAGTACCATAGTGTAAAAAGTTTTTTTGTCCAAATGTTGTGTTTGTGGTTCCTTCTTGGGTGTGTTTTTGACTCTGAGATCTAGTGTTTCTAATATGTGTGATTGTTGTAAAGTAGTATTGTTTTAGAGTATAATTGTTTTATTGACATAATGTTAAGTTCGTTGAAGATTGTCTTGTCCCCATGCTTATTGACGTGGAAACTGCGAACAGCTGTTAATAATGAAAGATGTCTATAATAAAGTAAGATTCCGATTTCATAATACAAATTCTCACAATATTAGTAACAATTCGTGACACGAACTAAACTCGTCATCCAAAGTTCTTACGCATCACACTATTGAACGGAGGTGTAGGCGGATTTACGTTTATAAGGACAGGGCCCAAGTAAGACATCCGCAAGACTTGTATTTTAAAAGGTTCTGCGTAGGAAAGAAAAAACTTTTAAACGGACAAAGGACTTTTAAACTAGTTCCATTTGTTTCTAGTTAGAATTGAAAGAAAATCCTACTGCGCATCTATTAGTTGTAAAAGATTCTGTCCATGACCCTGAAAGAATCTCAGATTAACACTTATTTTGTATTATTCAGAACTAATTAAATGCATTTACACCGCTGTTCATTAAAATAGCAATATTTTCGTAAATAATCGACATCTTGAATTGATTTTGGAATAATATTAAAAAACGGATTATTTGAACCGCGATTTTATCGTGTTGTTGGTTTTTAATAGCGCGATTAGAATTTACATCAGGAATAATTTTGGAATGTTTAAATAAGACATTGCGCAATGCCCACAGAATTTTTAACAGAAAAACAGAATTGTTGGGTGTATTTTAAATTTCACAGTAAGTTGAATGGTAAATATGAATTTAAATCATAAAATTTGGTTTCCTTTCCTTAAACCCAACAAAAAAGAACATTAATAATTAGAATAAATAGCACCTCTAATAACTTGCAATACGCAGTGTTTCCAATATTTTGTCATTTGCGATCACATATCTAATAAACAGTGCTGATCTAAAGTGACCTGCCAGGTAAGTATGGCCCTATATCTGCCTATAAAGAAAATATATATTTTTTAAGCAATATCAGGGACATTGTACCTACCGAGATACATTGTTGACCGATGGGCGAGTGAAATCAATCTGTCATAGTTAGTTGTAAGATAGAACTTCGGAAAAAAATATTTATTTGTACAGCGCCCTTGAGGTGATTTTTTCACAAAAAACGGCGCTATACCAAATATGATCTTCATACACCTATGAACACTTGAGGTTAAGTAAAAAAAAGAGTAAATAAAATGAAAAGGCCAACAACCTTCCGCAATTGTTTGATGAGACTGCGGTGACGACGCAGCAGCGTCTTCCCGCAGTACCTGAGCGTCCTCAGCCAGCGAGAGGGTCTGCCCAGCATCAGGATGCCAGAGTAGGGAGGGACCAGCTGCCACATCTCCGCCAAGATGGAAGTTCCGTCACCCCCCATGGCGAGGTAGAAGGTGAAATCACCGACCACCAGCCATTGAGATAATCCTTAGAAAATGGCTTTCCCAACTTCAAATATCAAGGCTTCATTATGAAGAACTGTACTTCAGAACACTATTGTCGCGAATCCTTTATTATATGAATCGTATTCATTACCTTCCGTTTTGTCAGGAATAAGTCATTCTTATTTCTTGCCTTTGACGTAACTTTTCTTCGTAATTACTAATTATCTTTCAACGACACGAATGTTCACGAGTCGGACGACGATCTTCGGGAATAACTCACTCTCCTCTATTTAAACAAGATCATGACATTATGTACAGATCATTGAAAAATTCCAATCACATTTTTAACCTCTTGAAATATGCAATAATCTTTCACCACTTCCTTAAGGAGCACTTGAATGTAAAAATGCACAAGTTTTAACAAATATAAATCTATCGCGCGTAACAATATAGTTAATTCAAAAGAAATGTCTCTCATTACCAAACGGCTCACTCGGTTAATAAATTAAAATCTTCATAATGTGCCTACTCACGCGCGTAATGTCTATTGCAGCACAAGTTACATTGCTCCAAGATTGACTAACAATCTACAAACCTTTCTTTCGTATCTATTATATTATCAACCTATTGCGTGCTTTTTCACTTTTAACACTTATAAACAATGTTGGTATTGGCACGCTTTCTCTTACCGTATACCTACAGCATCACACATATTGCTCGCACGTACCGTAACACGACATCTTACACTTGGTCGCTATCGAACAAAAAAACGTTAGAAACCCCACATAAATAATACGAGATTAAATCTTTGTTATGTATTCAATGCGGGGATAGCTTCGAACGTTCAACTACACCGAATGCCCGTGCGGAAATGGTGGAATTGGCGTTATTAGACGTTGTTGTTTTTTTTTAATTTTGCGGCAGGTCAACTTTATATAATAGTTCGATATGTACTGCATTCACGATGCCGAGAACCAACAACGAACGAAAGTAAATGGTACCTATTTCTTTAGAGAACCGGTCGAAGAGCGGAGGTCCACCTTTCACAGCGGCTCTGCAATAACGGAACGTGCTGCTGCTGGTAAAATCGTATTTCTCGCAATCGGCCTCCTCGAACGTACATAAGTTATGCATACAATAATATATTAAGGTTGTTTATTCGATATTTCTGACACAGAAAAGAGAATGTTCGATCGCATTTGAAAGCATTTAAAAAAATATCACCTTTATATAAATAATCTATTATTTAACCCGGAGGCAATCACATTTATCTTGGTTATAGGATCACGAAGATCTGACAATTTTAACATCATGGATACTTGTGGATAAATATTGAATATAAATGTATTTCTGAGAGTCGATAGAAAATGTGGAAATCAAATACTATATTAATAATAATCGTGGCATGCAATAAAATTGATGGGGTACGTGGTTGCACTTTTGAACATTGAACCATTCAAATTTGATTTACGTGTTGCGCGACACAGATAGAACCGAAGTGATCAATATTACTTGTTGATGCAATTTTCAAAACAGAATATATTGAAAATTTAAAAACGTTCGTTGACATGTATAGTTGTCGAGACTTGTTAACTCAAGCCAGGGCTTTGAAATTTTTAGTACCAGACTAAGCGATTTTTGTCAGGCTTTACGAAATTAACCATCGAAGATTATGATTTAGAATGTCTAAAATAATGGACTCTACCAAAACCTTGTTCAGGTTTTCACTTGAATGCCATATCAAATGTGTATTTTTGACATTGCTTCATTCATGTATTATGTATTATTCTGTAGCTCTTGTTTATTTCGTTATTTTGTGCAATTAAATCGTCGTCAATAAAAAATATTTTTATTATTATTTTTTGTATTATTTTATGTTAGTACATAAAACAGGTAATATGCCCAAAACTTACATACATGAATGTTTAAAAAGCAATGATAATGAATAAGTACAAAAAAGAACAATTTTTTATTCATTATTATATATATATTATCTGGCAAAAACGATACTAAAGTAAATGACAAACAAGTTAAAGATAGAAAACATATTATAAGCAGGTGTATAAACTACTCCTTATTGTCATCTTTGCTGATGGTACACTATTTTGGTACTTAATAAAGGGCATTAGACATAGTTCTTGATTTGACCTACCTCGAACTCCTGGTGTTGGGAATAACTATGAAACTATGCTTTTTCTAAAAGTACTAGTGTAGTGTAAAATTATACGAATACGTTTCTAGGGATATTACACTCTCCTCTGTTCCCAATACTTTTGTCAAAAGTGGTGTAAACTGGTAACTGTTAAATTAAGTTTGGAAACCGCTGATTTACAAAATACAGATAGCTACTTAGGAATACGATACGCGTGTCGTAAGAACGAAGGGAATCGAACTATCGACCTCATAAAAATTAGAAAGCATACGCTGTATCTTAGATGGAAAGGGCCTGTGACTATTCCATTCTACTTTCGTGAATTAGAGGCAAAACATTCTTACATAATCATAATCATCGATCAGAAAATGTATAAGAGTTAGAAATAACATGCAATATAACTTGTTATTATTATCGTCATTCTGAATAACAAGGCATATCATGCTATGTAATTTACCAACTCAATGATTCAAGGTTTCTAAAAATGTTATTATAAAACTTAAGCAACAGAAAATTACAAATTAAACAAATAGCTTTACTGTAAACCTTTTCTTACAAAACTTGCGTTATTCTGATGAACGAAATGCTGGGCGTGTTAATTTTTCTACCTTCCTTTTGTAAGCACTTCATTGTTACGCTCCTATTTCACTAATTTCTGTTTAAGCATTTAAATATAAAATTATAAAACACACTAAAAAATTATTTTGTAAAATCAAATGTATTACGTGATTCAAAAAAGGGTGCCACACACTTATGTGTCGCGACAAATTATGAATTAAAATTGAAGAATTATAAAAAAAATACGTTACAAGTCGTGAGGTACCTATTTTAATTTAACTTTTTTTCTAAATCTACTCTAATGCAATTTGTAATGTGTAATATTTTGTTACACTCTAAAGTTATTATTTATTTATATATATATAATGTAATTAATTAAATGTGTGATAAAAAGCATAATTGAATATTAAACTAATTTTTCGTGTACCGTTCGTTCTAAGTAGAGGTAACACACGGGTGAGTGACATGTGACACGATTTGACATATCCTTAGAAAGTGATATCTGTCACGTGAACAATCTAGTTGAAGCAATGATACATCTGCCTATTTAAGATGCTAAACGTCGAGAAAGTGATCCCGAGATACTTTGCAAGTATGGTTATTGTAAAGTGAACACCGCCACTAGAGAAAGCATGTTTTTTTGTTGATAATATCTACATTATTTAAAAAATATATATCAATGCCATGAAACTTCGCGACTTCCACATTGTATATCGTGCATAATTATTTGTGTGATCGTGTGCTCATATTTCTGTGTATTTAAATGATTTTTCGGGTAATGCATAATGAAAAAAATAGATAACATATGGTATTCTAGGAATCGTATAAATCAGTGACCAATTCGTGTATGACAAATATTCAATTTGTGCTATAAATAATGCCAATTCACTTAATTCTGTTCATATTCACTTCATAAGTTTTGTGTCAACGGTGTGTTATTGTTTCGCGGTGCAAAACATATCCAGTGAATCGTTGATTCCAATTAATATGAAAATACCTTTGATTTTGAATGACCATATTAGAATTAATAAGTGGTTGAACGACCTCAGCGGGTAGGTACAATCGCTGATGGAAAAAAGCAAAACACGAACGTTGTTATTTAACGTGTGCTCGTCACTTTCACTGGATCGGTGAGAAACTACAATATATTAAGTATAATGCTAATACAAACGTAACAGAAAAAAAAATTGAAGAATAATACGTAAGTCTAGGCCGATACACATTTACAATTGAGTAGAATTCACCCATGGAACGTGGCGCTACGAAACTTCGGTCAAATAATCATAATTATTATCCATGTGAAAAATTGTTATTGCGGACATCGCGTGTGGTAAGTCCATGAAGAAAGTACCGAAGAACTAAGTATCTTCTGACGGATAAGGCATTCCCAGGCGTCTTTCGCAAATCCCGTGTCAATAAAATAAATACTTCGGCGGGAATTGAAACCACAATCTCTGACTGCGTTATTAAGTCCAAAATAAACACAAATTCAGGTAACACAAAATTTGTTGACACAGACAAGCTAATCTGAAGCGAATCTGGTTCTTTTTAAGGAAAATTCCTAATACTTTTCCTTAGGCCTAAAGACTTCTCGCTTAACTGCGTTTCCGGTTCTCTCGGATGGCAGCTGTCAGCTGTCATTAAGCGAATGACAACCACTAAAAATATCAATATTTGCGAAGTTTTAACAAGAGAAAAACTC
Source organism: Halesus radiatus (assembly GCA_022606495.2). Taxonomy (NCBI): domain Eukaryota; kingdom Metazoa; phylum Arthropoda; class Insecta; order Trichoptera; family Limnephilidae; genus Halesus; species Halesus radiatus. Next base: position 138,932 of record JAHDVE020008069.1, on the reverse strand, counting down.
AATATTAAGTAACTTGCCAACTACGTTATTATACTCATACTACGGTAGAAAGAATCAGAATAGCTCTCCTGGTGATTAACTTTTGTAAATAGCTACTGAACTCGGAAGAAATCAAAAGTCAATCAAACATCTTAACAGTCTTGCAGCAGAATTCAAATTAAAGGTAAAAGCTTAAGATCAAATTGGCTAATCACTCAAGATGTTCCTAACAGAGATTTAGAAACATCATTAAAAACTAATAAAAATACGCCCAAAGGTCCTATGTAATAATTTAATGGCGCGATGATAAAAAAGGTTGAAAACAATTTATTTATTTTAATTAAATGTTAACCAATTATGAATACGATTAAAGCAATGATTTTTGGCGTAATTTTATACATAATCAGTGCAAGATTTACATGTAATTCCCATAGACGCAAAATATTCATAAATCATGCAATTTTTAATAGAAATTTACAAGGCCCACAAGAATATAAACAAAATGAACTTTTAAAATTAACGATTAGACAGTTGTGAAAATGCATATTTAAAAATTGAAATAATATTTTTACCACTTATTAGTACAATAATATAGAAATATAAAATAGGGTACAAACCAAAAAAATATAAATAAACAGGTACTGGATATCTTTTAATTATATTTTTTTTACATATTATAAAAAATCACATCATATTTTTAAAGCTTAGATCATGTAGTAATTTTAATAGATATAACAAATTATTGATGCACATTTTCCAATGCATAGATATTCAAATTAATAAAACAAGTTTTTAAAATACCCCACACATAACTTTACTAATCATGCTATTACCGTTCATTACAATACACGAGGAACTGCAAATAGTGGAGATAAAATTTAGTATTTAATTCATATATATAAATACAACAACACAGAAGTAAGCCCGAGTTCCTGGTTGATTAGAATAGTATTATTGAATAATAAAAAGAAAAAGAAATTAATAGGCACAAGTTAAAAAAAAATATATCTCCTGTGTCAGGCATGAGCAACCTTTTGAATGACTTAATTTTTAGTAAATTAATTCCGAACGAATTCATACTTGTACCAGAAAGGAAAAGATTTTAAGTTTTTCTCACAAAATAATTTGTTGTAACAATTGATTTGTTATCTACATTAATTTAATTTAATCCTTGAAAAAAAAGAAATGTTCGCAATGATATGAGGCATTACTTTACAAAAACATTTAACTGTCAAAATTTGAAAAAAAAGAAATTGCTGATCTTGAAGATAAATAAAGGCAATCAAATGCAGTTGTATTGTACACATACATACTCGCCCCACTGCTGTACAATATCAGGTTATGTTTTGTAAATAGTAACATTTTATACAAAATTTATTCTAAAATGTAAATATGTTAGTTGTAAGCCTCTATCACTAGTTTTAAGTTACTAGCCACCTGTCTAAGTTATAAGTCGCTATCTATATAAGTCTTAGATGTAAGTCACTAATTATAAGTCTGAATTAGGTATTTTCTAGTTATAAATCTTAAAGCTGTAAGCCATTAGTAATAAATCTAATATGTGAATTATTAGATATAAGTCTAAGTGATAAGGTATAGGTTAGATAAATTATGTTGCAAAGCGCCTTTGAGGTGATTTTATGACGAAAACGGCGCTATAAAAATAATCCATTTATTATTATTATTATTAATTAAAATTATCAGATTATCACCGTTCATTTATGTAAAGTAAACCTTAAAATAATTGTCTCGCGGTTCGCATGTTGCCCATGCATGTTCTAAAATACCACTTGAAGTTAATATATCGTATTGTACGATATCAATCTACATTTTGATTTTGTCCTAAAAGGGGAAATCCTCCCAGCGACAGACAAAGCATTTTTTAAACTAATGAATGTGTATATTCTGTAGTAAATAAAATATATACAGTTTAATTTATATCCATTTTCAATTTTCTAGTCACAGGTCAATAATAATATGCTATGAATAATTAGAAACAAATTGAGTATAATCCCGGACTCAAATAATCCTAATTCTTTCATAAAAGATATAAATTTTTTGGTGAAAGTAAGAATCTATTAAAAGACTATATAAAAAACTGGCGTTTTTAATTAAGATGTGGTTTCATTAAAGACAAAACCGAGCCCCGTAAAATTAGTAATCAATTAATCATGTTTTGATACACGTATCTCCTTAATAGAACGCCCCAATTAAAAGAAAGTTGAACGTGTGTTACCCCTTCACCAATTGGATTTTTTCGAGTTATCAAAAGAACGCATATAAGACCAGATACCTAGACCTATTGACAAACGTAATAATAGAAGACCGCAATCGATTGACCCGTATGCAAATCATCCTAATACCCAATCATTTGTATTGACAGATCAACTTTCAGAATGATTCACATCATTCATTCTATACTACATATATAATTTATTGACCTCTTTCAATAAAAATAAGCTCTTTCATCGAATTGCCGATAGCGTATCGCTATAATTAACATCCATCGTGAGTATTTGACTGGTGCAGAAATGGTGTTACAATATGGGTGATTTAAAAAAGAACGCAAAAAAATTTAATATGCGTTTCATGGAAGCTTTTTTAGAATTTAAATTGCGAAATTGAGATTTTTTTTGCAAGGTTTTGAGTTATACAAAAAAAAACAGAATGAAATATGTATATTATTCAAACCCGTAATCTAGGGAAGTTAGCGGACTTTAGATTCATCCTTACCAGGTATTTCCCCACCTACATCCTCTCCTTCTCCTTCCCCTCCCCAATATCTTCAGCCTCACAACATTCCCCAAGTGGGGATGCCATAGTCTCACTGGCTACAGACGGTTGGGAGCAGTTGGGACTCTTGTGCGGTACTCATATAAAAAAAGAGGTCATAGTTATAAAAAAAAAACAACTTCCATTTTATGAGAGTTTCAGTTTGCGTTTTTCACTAAATATTTCTATAGGGTGTCTTGATAATTATTATAGTGTTTTAAAAATTAAATTTTGCGGATTGGTGGAAACAGAAAGAAAGGAAAATTATAAATAAAACTGAAAGAAATTGTCGATGAACTTCTGAATGCTTGCTAACACGTCATTATTATGAAGTGTGAACCTAACACAATGATAATTTTCAAATCAAAACAATGAGGAGTGACGAGTGACCAGTGACCCAATTTGATTGGGTATAAAACATGCTATAAAGTAACTCCATAAACAACCTAACGCCAGTATGCCGGCCACTAAACTCTACATTTAAACACTGCCATGCACTCAATTCTGTACTTTCAACATGGTCTTGCGTGAAAATGATGCAGAGAAATTCCCACACAAAACGCAACAAAAACTGGGTCAGTGTGAATTCAAACAAGATCGTCGTCTCCGCACTGACAGGGTTAACTGTATAAATACAACGGTACTAACAAGTACTAATAATGCCCTTATTTGAAAACGTTCGTACCTCACTTAACAGCTTGCGAACCGCAGTCATGACTATACATCTATTCACTCACGTGGGTTTATTAAGTTTAGATCGAGCAAATAATAGTTTCGATTATTTATTGATATTATTTATCGAGTAAATGCCCCGACGATGGCAACCGCGCTCGCTCGAACCGGCCGGTCGAATAAACCGAATACACGCGATGTGCAGAGCACAGAGCACCATCTTCCGTTGAAGGTGGGAGTTAGCAGACTGTACAGGTAACCGGCCAGCTGGTAATTGCGATCGAAAAAGCCTAGGAAAAACGGCACAAAATGTACCGTAAAAATAGGCAAATACAATTGATCTTTGTATGCAGATGGCGATTAACGTGCGCAGGAAAGCTTAGGGAGATTCAACCAATGAGCTGATAAACTTTTCATACCGTTTTTTTCTCGTAAATATCGATTAAAAAAGTTGGAAAAAAGTTACTCTCAATTAAAATTTCGTCCAAATTAGGGAACGTTTGTTATAAAGTTGCATGCAAACAACTTGAGGCCATCAATAATTAGGCAGCCAAACTTCTCAGCGAAGAATAAAACAGTATATTTTAATCGCTTAAAAAAGCGGGAAAAAAGTTAGCCTTAATTAAAATTTTGCCATATCATGGTGCAACATGCACTTGCAATTTTAGTCAGAAATAATTTTAAAGAAGTGGGTCATCGTGTGCGACCTATGCAACTCTGATCCAAGTATTCATAGTCGTATTGGCAAAGATTATTTCAGACAGTTTTGTGAATTTCGTAGGCTCCAATAAACTCTAACACCGACACAAAGCAATCGTTGTTATAATAATATGCAAGTGGCATTATTGTTTTCGGCGTTGGCAAATCGTTTAAAATTTGAAGTTGGTCAAATGTAATGTCTTTGGGTGGAACGACGAGTCAATTGCCTTTGGCAATATCAGGTACTTAAAACGTAATAAAAATTACCATAATTGTGTCTTCTTGCAGTCGGTGCTCCGTAGGAACCTACATAAAGTCACAAATAACGTTAGAGTTAGTAAACTATTTTTACACTATATTATACAGAATTATAGTGCAAAATTAGGAAGCGGAATTAGCGAAAAGCGGGGTTAGAAATACACCATCGTAAAGCATATTTGTGAAAGATTCGACAAATTCTAAGTAAATAAACAAGTATTCAATTTATTTTTTATAACTTATTGAAGTTTGTGAACCTCATTGTAATATTTTAATCATTGAAGAAGATAATATTAACACATTCCAAATGAACCACGAAACCGAACACGAACCGAAACGGTTCATTTGGGATGTGTTAATATTATCTTCTTCAATGATTAATAAACAAGTGTTTAGTCTAAGGTCAATTTATGATTTGTACAAGAATTGAAATTATATGTTAAGTTTGTCACTTCATCGCAGTTCGGATCATCTATCGTCTGATATAACTATCATCACTTTACATTATACCCAAATGGTTTAACAAATTAAACTTGTGATTTTTCGATTTGCAAGGAAAATAATATAAAGTTTCAAATTTTTCTCCTAAGAAATGTTATTTTGAACTTATCATATTTTGACCTAAGGACCACACACATGGTGAATGGATCACAAAAGGATCGAAAATAACTTGCAAAATCGATAGTTTACGAAACGAAGTTCCAACTCACGAAGGTTCGGTATTTTTGCACAAAAAGGTTTATGGAACAATAAGGCTTCGATTGGTCGTGGAATAGATCCGGTTCACAGATAGTTTATAGGTACACTAACATCTGTGGAAGGAAGAAACATTGATCAAGAACCCTACACCTTGCCCCCACATGTAGTAGTTCCGGTGCTGTAAATATTAAAATGGACTTACTTTTGAATGCACAATACCGGTAGAGAAAGTAATGTTTAGTGAACGCATGCGGGACAGGGGAGCTCCTTACCTCGCGCTGTTAACAAAACGAGATATTGGGGCTGAGAAAATTTTCATCACAAATAATATTTCTTACAAATAACACTATAGGCATAATTTTTTTTTTTGAAAAGTTGTCGTCCATGTAATTTATTCAAAGGACTGATTTTTACATCACATTTTAAAGATATTCAAGTGTCTAGAAAAAAACATTGCGAAAATCTTATCATAAATTAAGGAGGTATACAATTTCTTAGTTCAGCCAAAAACAGGTCTTTTATCTATTGGCAAGTACGTCTTCTGACATTCTTTAGCAAAGTGTCGCAAACGTTCACATTGCTATTATTCAGAGCTGATCGTGAACACAGAAACGTGTTATTCATTATGTATAAAGGTATTTAGAAAGAATGTTGCTACAATTAAAGGTTGAAAAATTTTGACATTTCGAGGCGAAAAATGAGTCACACGGTACATACATATAAATTTATCGAAACGACTCGTTGATTTATTTGAATTTAATTTCCGAAACTATAAACAAAAATTCTCTGGGGTTCTTACAAATAAAAAATTCAAATATACAATATATTATAAATATGATCAATCGTTTATTTCTGAATAATCCAATTACCGTTGCAAAATAATGGACAACCTGTCCTACAAGTTAGCAACACTGTTTAAATGAGGACATTAAAACTCGGTTGCAAAAAAAAGCCAACAGGTTATTACGTTAATTTTGGGAAAAACATGATAAATAATGTTGTTTAGGAACAGACGAAAGGTACGTTTGATAATAAAATGTACGTCATTTACCTATGACAAATAGATCAACCTCCATATTGGCAGACAATCAACAAATGTGCATCTTCTGTGCTCGTTGATATAAATCAGAAAGAGTGAAATGCAGATTGCACTCAATGCAAAAATACGATTACATTAGTATGAGTTTTAACATAGCCAATTTTATACTAATTAATCAAATTCTGTTAGTCAGTTGAGTCATTCAAACTTCCAAGAACAAAAAATCATTTAAATATAATGTGACTTCCTTTGGAGCGATAAGAAAACAATATTTATAGAAATTATCACCGTTAACTTAATAAATTAAATAAACTGGGATTTTACTCTGTAAATGTATAATATTAAGCTATCAATGTGGCTTTCTAAATAAAACGAGAATTATAACTGTAAAATAGACCTCTCACCTGCATCTAAATCAGTACCAAAAAAAAATTATAGTACTATCTAACCAACGAAAATCACTGAAGTGCTAAGAAATTTATAACGGAAATTGAATTTATCTAAACTAAGAATATTACAATCATTTATGTCTCAAATCGAGATAGGAAGCTTTATCTGAAATAATAATAATAAAATAATAAAAAAATTGCATCCGGTGTTCTTAAAAATCGTTAGTGTCGTGTTTTATGGTTAGAATAGAATGACACTACATTTGGCGGAGAGAACTTAATAGTCCGACCAGGGTTAGAGGAGTGAACCAAAAGTCAAACGTTCATGGAAAAACTGCAATTTTGGTTATAATTATTACCTTCTCTGGAAGTGGATAAATAATAACGATTTAATAGTTTTCATCGTGACTTTTCACAGAACGTCTATGAAAATAATTCGAAGGAGTTATAATATTGTCGAACCAAGGTGAACCGATTCATAAAGCACACGTGTTTTAGCGGTTTATTATTTAATACGTGAAAAAAAGGACTTAGAACCTACTCGTCTTGTCGACACTAATAATTTCAGCAAAAATAAGTAAAAACTGTTATTTGATCCTTTGCTATATAAATGCTTATGAATTACCTAATCTGCTATAATTTAAACTTTACAAATGGCAACAATAGATGTGTGTGGTAATATATTTAATTTATTACTCTCGATAGAAGATAATTACATAAGATATTGTTCGATGTCTGTTTCACTAGAAAAATTCCTGTATCGAGAGAGACGTAATGGTTTGTGCCTACACCGAATCACAACAATCATCACAACGGCATTACACTACGGAAACAGGAGTTAATGTGGTTAGTTTATCCTTTACGAATGAGTAAGGTTTTAATAAACTTCAACAAAATTGAAATAATTAAGGATTTAAGCGATGCATGTTTAATTAAGGAAATGTCAGAAAGGTACGTAACTTAAAACGCCTGACTGGCATGTGTACCTTATCCGATTCTGACTAATATTCGTTGTGCATATATAATGCCAAATTTAATTAAATGACATAAAATCAAATAGTCGCTTAAACGAATCAAAAATTATGCACTATTTATGGAGTTCAAAAAATTCAATGCGTGCGTGACCGCAACATTTTCAAATCACTTAATAAAACGTAGGTATCACACTAATCACACAACAATGGGGAATGAAACATGCGTCTATTAAACGGTTCCACAGTACAAACTAATACTACATTTTAAAATGAATCCAAACTTGACTATTCAAATTAAAAAGATCTAATATTCCGTGTCGAAAGCCGTAGAAATAAAACGAGTTAAAAATAATACATGCTGTTTTTCACAAAATGTTTAATAATATGTCAAAAGCAAATCAAAATAATTTTCATCTAGGTAGGTAATAATAATTTGCTATTTCAGTGAAACTTTGGACAGCCGAACTGTCCTCGAGTTTCTCAAGCGACGGGAAGTTATGCATGGCATGCAAAAAACAATTATTAACAAAAAAATATTGGCATGCACGCACGACACGGCACTGAAAACTTTTTCAGGATATTCAAACAAATTAATATTTATGATTTCGATTATGTACCAACCAACTTCTCGCACTATCTATCCATTTTTTCGGACGCAAATCTTATTATGAAGCAAAATCTGTTTGTATGAAGCAGAAAATACTCCCGAATAGCTCTTGTTATGATATTTGGACATATTTTTATCTGGAATGTATGGGTCGAAATAACTATTTTACTTATGGAGCTTCGAAATATGCATTCGAATTAGACAAAATGCTTATTTACATGCTACGTCGTGAGATATACCTTTGAAATATCTATTTAACTGTCAAAAAAGTACATTCCATTCTAAGAGTTCGTTTCATATTTTAAGATCCAAATCTCGGCAAAGGCCAGAGAAGTAAAGCTAATACGTATAATAATAATAATAATAATCGGATGATTTTTATAGCGCCGTTTTTGGGAAAAATCACCTTACGGGCGCTGTACAAATATTTTTTTATTTTTTTATTTTATTTAATATAATAATTTTTTTTACAGAGAGTATATAAAAATAAGACATGATTCATATAGTGTAACAAAAAATATATTATAGCTATTCCTCACCATAAAGAAACAAGGTTCTTGTGTTTGGTGAGTGATTATCGCTTAATTAATCAAATCATAACTTAAAGTATTGTTGTACAATAGCAGGAAAATATGAATTTGTCGTGTAAATTTTGTAATTTATCACTATTAAAGAAAATGAAAAGAAAGTAGAAGAAAAGAAGAGAAGATAATAATAAAAGACAAAAAAATCTAATAATAATAATTTTTTTTTTTTTAAATTGTTACAGTAGTTTGAGGTAATTTTTTAATCTATGTTGAAATTCATGGATATTTTCTATAATTTTAAGATCAGTTGGCAGATTGTTAAAAAAAGTTATTCCTAGATATAGGTATGTGTTTTGCGTATGCTTAGTATTGAATGGCGGGATTTTAATGTTTTGTTGATACCTTGCGGATATATTAAATTGTAATTTATTTAACGTTTTTTCTTTAAAGATTTGAATAATTGCATATTTTTTATAAATTTTATCTACTGTAGGTACATTGAATATTGTAAAAAGCTTTTCAGTGGAAAATGATGATGGTTTTTTTAAAATTACCTTTATTATCAATCTTTGAATTATTTTAATTATTTTAATTATTTTTATTTTATTTTTTTTATTACTTCCTATTCTTATATTATTCTAATATTACATCTATTCTATGAATTTTTTTTTGTATATGCAATTTTAAAAAGATTATCTTTAATATTTTTATAATATTATTTAAATTGGGTGTTATAAAATTGGACTCTAGTATCTCAATAACAATTTTTTTTCTTTTTAATTTTTTTTCCAACTTATGTACATTGGTCACAACATGCATGCTCTATATCCTAATTTTGCCCTACATTTGTATGATGATTGTTATTTATTGTTGTATTATATAATATTGTTGAAATGAACTCCTGCTGACAAGCTACTTGCAGTGGCTTAGCGGGTATAAGTTCCCAATGTATATAATTAATATTACACAATAAAATAAAATAAAAAAAATATTCAGAAAGTTTTTGGTTTTGCTTTAAAATTAATAAAAACATATTTAAAAAATTTGTAAATTTACATTGAAGAACAACTGCTAGTGCGAATAATAATTTATCGTGTCATGCGCCACATCACGAAACACGGGAAAATACAATTTATGATGTGATTCACAGTAGGGATTGCAGCAAGCCTTTTTTCGATTGCGACAAGGAAACGACGAGAAGTGAAATGGCCATTGTCTGATTGTTCGACGGAGTGTGCGATATTATAATGCGGAATATTCTCAGTGAAACAATGGCATTACTTGGCCCCTCGTGAACTAGCAAAGAAAAGCAATATTGCCCAGCCGCAACTACACTGCCGTTAGACAAAATATATGACAAACTGGGAAGGATTTTTAAAATTAGTTATTAATGTGAACATCACACGACAGTCCCATCTGATCTGACCTGAGCCAACGGGACTATGGAATCCCGAATTATTGAGGAATGACATGGGCTGAAGTGGATGGGGAAGATAAGGGTTAAGATGTACCTGGCATATTTAGATCTGGTCGCCAAATACGTCTAATGCCATTTCAAGCAAAATTTCCATTCTGATTGGCGGTCTTTCACCAGGGCCATGCTGAGAGTATAACCACTCTAAATCGATAATAAATAATAGAGTTGAAAACAATGTTTTTTATAGCTAGCTCGTAGTATCTGAATTCAATTATATTGTCCTTTGTTTTGCAATTTTTCCAATTTTATTTCTTTTTCGATCTAGACAATCTATCCAACAAAATTCGAATCTTTTTTAAACAATGTGATAACTGTAAATATAAATTATCGTTTATTTCGGAAGGCCTGTATAAATCCGAGTTTTTTTTTAAAACTATACCAAAGTTATGAATTATTCTGTATACAATATAGATAGACAACTGACTAATTAACCATCACGACTAACTGACACATACTCATTGCTTCATTCACATTCATACAAATCCTTCCGTTATTGACTCTTGAGATGGCCCGACTCAAATATTTGATTCAATTGATCGTGCTATATTTTCATCGGGTGTCCCCGACTTCTATTTCCATTCACATTCTCGTCATATATCCTCCGAACACTCCTCTCTTCGTTCATCTATACTCCTATCAGCCTCTCGTAAACATATTTCCCAAATACACAAACTCATCCGCCTGCTCCAAGTATTCATCATTCATAACTATATTGCACCCTGTTTTCGTACTCTCTCTTTCAAACACCATGTCTTTAGACTTACATTTATCATTAACTTATTCTTCAATCCTACAATCCATATTATTAATACCATTATTACATAATTAGTGTTCCTGCGAAGGAAATTTAAACCTTTAAAAAATACATTCATTAGACGTCTTTAAAGAGAAGAAACTGATGATTTTATGTATTTACTTGTCATTCGGTCACGAAATTTCCACGATTTTAGAAAGCTCGATAACCCCCCACAGCTGAAGAAAAATGATTTATGAGTATGAAAGCAAAATCTCAGTAAAGGGGTTAAAAAAAACACGGGGCATTCATGTCCTTCGTGGGGGTTTATTTTAATTCCGAGAAGTTAATAACCGCAGGATTTGTTGGTGATCTTTCTTTGTTCTGACCCCACACAAGGCGACTATTTTCGGATAGCCAGATGTTCTTGTCCTCAATTTAACCGCAAACTAAGCCAAACCAAAAAGCGAAATACGACGGTCTCAATTATTGTTGCTTTGAAGAAAATGTTTTATTATCAAGTGGTTTAGAAGGATGAATTTAATTGTTATTTAATGAGTTTGCATAATTATTGTGGCTATGTCCACATATATTGTCGCCGAACAGTTGAGTCTACCAAAACAAACATACCTGTGAATGTATGTTCGGTTCGTATGTGTATACGTATATAAAAAAAGGACAGGAGTAAACAGTAAAGAGCCAGTGAGACTATGTCATCCCCAATCGGGGTATGTTGGGAGGCTGAAGGCAGTAGAGGGGGGGGGGGGATTGAGAAGACAAAGAGGAAGATGGGGAAGTATCTGGCTATTCAGATCTTGTCGCCAAACACGGCTAAAGCCATTTCAAGCAACGTTTCGATTCTGAATGGTGATCTTTCACCAGGGCGATACTGGAAGTATATACCACTCTAGGACGTGCCGGAAATATACTATATATTATTTTTTAATTAATTAATGAAATGTATACACTTATATCTTTGTAAAAAATCACTGGGAAACAGCTTTTTGTCTTGCTTACCCCTACTTATTGGTTTTGGCGAAAATGGAACAACAGATACATTAAACGTTGATCGATTTTGAAAAGTTTTTTACAGTTATTCGAAAAGCTTTATTGTATGTTCGCTATATTATATTAAACAAAAAAATCTTTTCTGACGTCGAATATATTCATAGTAGGTACTGCCAACACAACTTTAAAATAAGACATGCTTTTTAACATAATACTTTTAATGTTTTAATTTGATGGCGTACGTATGTTTGTAGTTAATTACTATGAAACGTGCTCTCTGCTCGCAGATGTTAATCGTCACAACACAATGATCACGACTAAAGTTCTAATTTACTCGTACAAAGACTTCACTTTACAAAGTTCATCTGCATTGTGTTCCAGGAAGTCGAAGGAATACTCATTACTCCAGAGATGCACAACCTTTTAAGCTGGAGGGCAAATTTATCAATTTTAAATACGTTCGCAGTCGGTGGCATTGCCAGTGCAGATTTTTTTTTTTATTTATGTGAATGCAGTACAAACGGCATATTATAAAACAAAAAATTAACTAGCTACCTACAAAAAATATCGCATTTTACAATAAGTTAAAGCTATATCTTCAGATGCCATGTCGAAAGTTGATAATAAAAATTGGTTGGGGAACCTTTTTATATTTTGAAAAACGGTAACAACTTGATAAAGCAATCATATAACGTAGAAAAAAGGACCGCAGTTGAACAGTTTTGTCAAACGAAAATAATAATAACAAGTTTGTCGCAATACCCTTCGCATGTTGTAAAACAGAATGGAAACAGTTAATATTTTGATCATATAGCACCCGGAAATCCGAACGATTACAATTAATAAAAAATACCTTTATTTATTTGGGAGACCAACGAATTATATTAAAAAATAGTATAATAAATAAGTTATATAAATTTGACCATTTACAGATTTCCACGTGGGTATTATTTATAAGTGAATCTAGTGATTTTCAAAGAAATCAAAGTAAAATTAAAAATATAATTATACAAAATAAAGAAGAAATGTAAATTTAATATTTACACGTAATTTGTTATGGTATCTGGAAAGGAAGGGGGCAGGGGGGGGTCCATCTAGTTGAAATGTATGTGTGTTATTTTATATTAATAAAAGAACAAGAAAAAATAGTGTATATATGTAAAAAGAAGAAACTTAATAGACTGGAGGTAGTATGAGGTGAGTATGTATCTAATTCACTTCCGTTACTTCTATTCTTTCAAAAACAACATCAAGTACCCCTATAAAATACAAATCAAAATATCAATTATAGCGTGCATAAAGAAAGCGTAGAAAAAATTTCTACGTCGAAGCTCAAAACCAACAAATTATTGGTGCTTATTTTTATTTAGCCAAGTGTAAAGACTCGCGGGAAATGCGAATTTGGCTCGAGGGCTGTGTGTTGGCACCACCACATTACTCAGCAGACAAATGTGCAGTAAAATTAAATTCCCTTTCCGCATTAATCTCTGCCACCTTTCTTTGTGCAACGAATAATAAGCTATTATTTTGCTTTATGCGTAGAATCCACAAGTGTTGAAAGTTGAAATACAACCTTATTTTAAAGTGATACCGCAGAATAGTCTACCCGTCTAACTACCCGTAGCCAGTGGAAATATGGATTCCCCGAATTGAGGAAAGTTGTGAGACTGAAGGTAGAGGGGGAGGGTATAGAGAAGGGGAAGAGGAAGGTTGGAAAATGAGAACACGAAGATTTTAACCTTTATAAATATGTATATGCATAGATGATTGTAACAATAAGGTCAGATGGCAGTTAATTTTGATTGCGGTTTCTTTCGATAGGATTATCAAATAGAAACTTCACAAACTTATGGTAGGTAATCCGTTAGGCTGTCAAAAGATAGAAGTTTGTGAGGTAATGGGTCGTTAACTTCGTGATTGATAGCGTTATATAAATTATTGGGTCACAATAGTTTTTGTTTTTAAACTTTCCTTTTTTCGTACAGGTCGACTGCGTAAAGCAGAAAGGAATAACACAAATTAAGTTTAATTGATTCTAGAAATAATAAAAAAATCATAAACTACCCACTTGTCTTAAAATTAAAGTTTTTGATATATTATAGGTAATCGAATGATGTTAAAAATAAATACAATAAACCAATTTCATGTACTAATATCATTTGATAGCTACTTGAGAAATTTGGCTTTACCTTTTTAGCCATAAAGTAAAGAAAGAGACACGCGTTGCGTTTAACTCTCAAAAACCATAGATTTTGATAGAGCTATCTGTGTTAGGTCCTTGAACATTAATAAAAAATAAATAATGCTGAGTTATCTATTCTATTGTCTATCTAATAGAACGAACCTTTCTATGATAGACAGGAATTGCAACGAGTTCATACTTGCTCTATTCCTATTCAGTTTCAAATCATTTGAATTCGCGGAGCTGAAAGTGACCTAGCAAATCTTGGAAAGAAAGAGTTTTTTAATTAGACATAACCATGTACTGTGGGCAGAGGGCGGTGTTCGCATAGCAACTGTCGTTCACATGGTTCTATTCAATGGTCTATTTTAAATACGACAGAACGAAAGTTGGAGCCGATTCTATTGAATAGATAAGCCTGTTCGCACTGATATATTTCAAAGAACATAGAAAAGATGGGGTGGAAACATAGCTTAAGACTTTAAGGACGCTTCTAGCAGCTAGTTCTGCCTTGTTCTGATTTTCAAACGAAGGTGAAATTAAAACATTTATAACCATAGCTTATAAATATTAAGGCTTAATTCCTTAGGCCGGGATGTGTGACCCCAAGAATGTAATAAAAAAGAGGTTATTTTCTTTTTCCTTTTCAGTCGAACACAATTAACTGAAAAGATTCGTATGGAATAGTGTAACGTGTTTCCCAAACTTTAATTTCCGTGGGTCGGCTATTTTAACACTTTTCCTTCATTACCCACAAATTTTTTATCGCCCTCATAAAAAGCCTCAAACTAGAAAAGGCTATTGTTTTTATCATTCTAAAATACACGAACCTTACAAATATTAACTATCTAAGATCAAACTACAGAATGCTATTGTTTTTATCATTTTAATATAATTATATTAGAGTAACATTGGCATGCTGCAAAAGCGTCGCAGGCGAAAAAATTTCAATTTTAGATTTAAAACCACAAAATGATTTGATGTCTTTTTATCAATCCGATATTGTGAGGAACATGTAAAAAAAAACAACGAAAAATGCTTGTAATTTTGGGCGGCTGATTCAAAATATTTAAGAGGGGGGAAAGTGTGTTCCAAACAATATGTTGATCATACCAGCCAGAAATTTTATCGACAGCTGTTAACCACTGAATAGATAATCCCGAGAAGTGTGATCTATACCGATTTTAATTAAAACTGATGCGCCAATTTACATAAGACCTTCCAACTTCTTGGCCGCAGATAGGCCATTGCAATTGATTCAAGAAAGAATTACTGTAGTTGAAAATGTTTCAATTTCACTAGTAAGGAAAATTTTAGCTTACTTCGGGCACACGGATACGCCCATAATATACTCTCGTTTTCTGTTCAGGTCAATACACTTTTCATAAATTAATACAGTAAAGAAAATTTTGCTCTTACAAAAATGCAAAGAAAGCGATCTATTAAAGCGGTATTTATTATAAGTGCCATATTGATAACAAAGCTTTTAGAGAAAATGGGTTGTTCTCGATTAATCGATTAAATGTTACTTATTTGTATTGTCGATTTTTGAGAAAAAATTAAAACGCCAAGTTTTCGTTTTTCATGCGATTATCACATTATCTTTCGTAGGCCGGTACTGGTTCGCGTCCACAGTTTGGGAAACACTGGTCTAATACCAACAAAGATATTACTGGTCATCATGCGTTTTGAATAATATCACAATGCATCATGGCGTATAAATAATTGCTCACTAATTTAACACGCCAGTGAGTTAATATGTAAAAAAAAAAAAAAAACAATATTGACAAATCATTTGTTGATTCGATGAGAAATGATTGCATTGGATTGGATTTTACACAGTTGAGAAAACCATACTCTGAATCATCATCCTGGTTGTAAAAGAGAAGAGTTGAAAAGTTGGTCATCGTTTAAGAGTGACGAGGCAGACAGACGATGGATAAAGAACAAGAACGAAGGAAGATGTGACACATCTGAAGGAATTCAGTCTGTGAGACAAAGAGTGGTGCAGATTGGGCAGCTTGATATCAGAGAAACAAGAATATAAACGCATATATGACTAGTTGAATGGAAGTTTTGGTCCGTTACCTTGAAACAAACAAAGAAAATACTTCCTTGAAATCAGAAGACAATAAGAGCAAAGTTTCTCTGTGTGAAGGAAATTCAAATAAAAAAAATGCATATCGCAAATCGTTGCAAAAAATGTAATCATAACATTATTTGCATTACCAAAGTTTCATAACGATCGAACACCGATATAAATAAATCAAAACAACTGCAGCGAATTGTGTTTCGAACATTTCGTGTCGATTCAATTTCTACAAATATTTATATTTCTTTAGTGAAATATCAACCAAAAACTGGCAATAACAGGTGCAATGACATACATCACACGATCAATTAAAATGAGGTGGTCGATGGCACGACAGGCAATTAGTCGGGCACATTAGTTCAAACACCTATGCATTCATTATGCAGAGGCGTCTGTCACCTTTATTACGTTTATCCAGTTTTAAAAAAAACGTGAAAGGCAAATCCCATATCAATTCCGAAAAAATCTCTTATGATGAGTATTTTTTTCTATTTTTCAGCAAATATAGAAATTACTTGATCAGTTATTATAATAAGAAATTAATACCTACCGTTACATAGATTAAAGTTGAAAAAAAAATTTAAGACATAAAAATGGCAATAAATAAAAACAAAATGAATCGTTCGATACCAAACAAGGGCGTGGTGTAACACCAACGTTTCATGTTATTTGTCGGTACTTTTGCTTAAAATATATGTTAATTTCAACAACAATTAAAAACACTAAAAAATAATCACCTTTTGAGACCGAAATCTACAGAAAGCTATTTAAGAAGTGTATGTTTAGCTAGTAAGAATATCCGTTAGAACATGATTCTGGAAATTCGCGAAAATTGGAAAATAAAACAAAGCATGTCCTTTGTTAGTACGTGATTTACATACTTTATAATATAACGTGTTAATCTGGAGTGACCTGCCAGGTAAGTATGTTTCTGTATCTGTTTGTACATAATAAGATAAACCATAGCAAGTAATACTTGTACAGCGCCCTTGAGGTTTCACAAAAACGGCGATACATAAATCATCTAATTATTATACGTTATATTTTGGTCAAGAAAAATATCTAGTCATAAGAAAATTGAGTTTGTTTCTATTTACAAGTCGATTTGTAACACAACTGTATGGCAACTTTTGAAACATCGTGTGGGCCCACTAGAAAGTGCATTGTGCCATTCTACGATCATCTGACCGCAAAAATAATAGTGCAGGCCATTTTCACAGCTGCAACGGCTTTACAACAGAACTGCAACAAGTTATATAATATCACAGAAGCGGCACGGTTAACCTAAATAATCCAACTGTGACCGATATGAATTCAACCTGCACCGGCATCAATATCCCATTTTATTAAAATACCAATAGATATGTAAGGCATCAAAGTTAATTGAAAATATGTTGCACGTGGGTGTGGTATTTAATACAATATTGCAGTTAAAAACTATCGTTGCATATACTGCGGTGGAAAGTAAAAACAAAGTAATTAATAAAATAAATTAAGTATGGCAAGTTATAAAGTAGTGAATTTCTTATGTTTTACATAAGACATATTAAAATATTACTCGTTTTTAGTATTAAAAAATATGTTGTTTTTTATGCTATCGCAATTTCATCGCTGTTGGTAAGTAAAAATGCAGTATCTCCGTTTTTCTGTAAGTAAAAACGTAGTTACTAGTAAAGCCTTAAAAAAATTGAGTGCGAAATCAATATTGATTCACTTAAAAAAAAAAGTTCGATTATTTGTCTAAATATTTAAAAATAGACAGGTTGCTTATCTTATTATTTTTGTTTATCAACGGTCAAAGTAACTACACGTCACTGCAAAAGTATTCGGATCGGTGGCAACAAGAAGTGACATATTCATCCTTCCACGGGTATCTTCGCAATGAAGAAAAGAAACGAAAAAATAATATTTGATTTTCCTGCCCACGCAAGTTCTCGAATGCAGAAAAAATCTAGGACGCAGAATGTGTTTAAAAAAAAGCGTTTATTTTATCTGACGCAAAGTGGTTAACCCTGAGGAATGGATGTCAACAATATACGCTAACGTGGCACTTGAATGCAATTAAAATTGCATGTAATAAGTCACTATTGCAAACGGAGTACTTTAATTGCGATTTTTTGCAAGTAATAATGTGAGCAGTTATACAAAATAATTCTAAACCAATATATCAACTATCAAATAAAACATGTACATAATATTAATATAGGCAAAAACTTCCTTCTTCTTTTGGCGTCCATAACATTTTAAAAATTTAATCGTATAGAAGTATCTGTCTAGCATTACCATCATTATTAACATGTAGAATATCGTATATATGTATGTATATTATCCCCAAACTGATCAGAGGCATGCAAATGCAGCTGTAATGTATCATATTCATACTCGCCCCACTGCTGTTCAATATCGGATTATGTTCTGATTTTCCAAATAGTAACATTTTGTACATAATTTATTCTGAAATGTAAATATGTTAGTTGTAAGACTCTCTCACTAGTCACTTTAAGTCACTAACTACAGGTCTAAGTTGTAAGTCGCTATCTATATAAGTCTTAGTTGTAAGTCACCAATTATAAGTCTGAATTGGGTATTTTCTAGTTATAAATCTTAGCTGTAAGCCATTAGTAATAAATCTAATATGTAAATTATTACATATAAGTCTAAATGATAAGGTATAGGTTACATAAATTATGTTGTAAAGCGCCCTTGAGGTGATTTTCTCACGAAAACGGCGCTATAGAAATAATCCATTATTATTATTATCAATTTATTGGTAATGAGTAATGACGCAGAATTGGAATATAACTCTGTGGAAATGTAATTTTAGACAGACCTGGCTTAGTTTAGTGGCCCAGACAGTGAACAATCGTATACATACCGATACGTAGAGGTACGTTTCCAAGAGCACATTTTAAATATAGACATACTATAACTTACATTTCTTACAATTCGTGAAATTATATGTAGTCCTAACCCCCTTGAGCAATTTTCTTAAATTTAAAGTAAAGGATACCCAGCAACCGCAATAGTCGACATTTTCTTAGACGTCATCCATCTCCCTTAGTAAAACGAGTCGGAAAACTTCTTACCATGAGTTACAAATCATAATGGATGTTGTACGCGGAGGCGTGTATTCCATATAGGCTCTGCCCACCCTACCTTATTCCTATAAAAATATAAATAAAATCAAAATTTATAAAATTATTGCAAGAAATTATTCTACATTTTCAAAAATACGCGCCAAATTCCATTTATGAATCGCAGCGCCGCTCGCTCCACACCGACCGCCTAACTATACTTGTCAAAAGCGGGAGCTAGGTATGAAAAATAACGCGCATGTCATATTCAAATGTTTACTGCATTCTACAAAAAATGTACATGTGTGCGCAATGCGCATTCAAAGGAAGACTCGTTTGTATTGAAAACGGTCGTGCCTTTCGGTACAAATCGCAAATGTTGTAATCAGTGCCATCTGTTGGTACCTCTATTAATTAGTACAACTTTACTAACGAAATAATTATCATGTTATGTTGGCTTTCTTTCACGCAATTGTGCGGTCGAAAAAATATGGAAGTTTTATATATCCAGTAATTGGCTTGTAACATGCATAAACGAAGCGGATATTTGGCGTGGCAAGTAATCCTAATCAACCTCGGTTAAAGCCATCAGCATAGTCATTCTTAGCGAAAACTTACCACGTCGGTGGTAAGTTTTTTATATGAATGAATTCGCTGTTTTTCCTTCCTCGAATAAAAACTCTGTGCACGCCACTGCTTATACGGTACGTCGGAATGAGCCCTCTCGAGGAAGAAATCATTTTACTTTTTACTTGAGAAACGAATTTTCTCACTGAAGACGAATCATATTTTATCTCTAGGTTTATTATCAAATTCACGCATACGGTCCACGAACCTAGGCTTCATAAGTTGTCTGTTGTCTAAAACCAGAAGTGTAATTTACTGTCTGAGGCAGTAATTCACCGAGTTTGGTCTAATAGATTCAAGAAAGGTGCAAGTAGGCCAGGGATGGGAGCGGGTGTTTGTAAAACAGGGGGGAGGTACGAAGGCGTTTGACTACCCATAATGCGCACCTATGCGTAAAGTTATATGTGTAAAAAGCTGGTTAAAGTTAAAGATCAAAACTCTTTGAAGTTGAACATGACGCATTGATGGAATGGGAAAGGGTGTGAATGACACAAGAGCGGGAATAAGACTTCGCCGATGAAAAGCTGCTATTATGGATTCTGTGTGTACTTGACAAGTTAGCGTCGAATCTATTAGAACCTCTAACAACCGCTAGTTCACACAGAAGTACGTTCAATATCGAAGGACCCATGTCTCAACATCTATCTGAACAAATAAAAAGTTTTCCGCGAGTGAAAATAAATAATTTTCAAATATGGAATCTTATAATACTTATTTACGTCAGATTCATATTTCAAGTATTTATATTGTAGCTGCAAGGAAATGAACCGATTCGATTAAAGCGCAACTTCCGACGTGGAGAATTCTACGAGATTCGCAGTGAGGTCTGCCTGTACTGAACGAAAATACATAAATAATTACAAAATAAGTCTTCTGTCATGATTCGGAAGCGTTACTTGAAAACTTATATGAACGACTTGAAAATAACTCGCCCAGAGAATTGGATTGCAGAGGGGTTCACGATACATTTACATTTTAAGTGTTGAGGAAACAAATAAAATTACGTTCAAGAATCGAATAAATTAAGAAGGAAATATTTGGAAGTACAAGGATCGAATAAATTAAAAAGGAAATATTTGTGGTTCTAGAGACAATTCAAAACCTTTATCCTTATTATTTAGTTGACCGTGGACCGACCTTTTGACAAAAAGAGACACTGACCACAAATAATAGTAGAAAAGGCAGATAAAATGCGATAAGTTATTCTCATCTCACTAGGCCTATCACTCAGAGGAAAAACACAGAAATCAAAACGGTGGAAACCATAGAGCAAATAATACACACTTGAAGTGCCTTCCACGTTGATTTAAATGGAAGCCTTTGCCTTAGTACCTTTTGGTTTTAGCCCAGAGAGAGCCAATGAAAATACAGCAATTACAACGCCCAGCCTCTCTTACACTTGCCTGAATTGTATACATGACGAAATAATTTTGTTGTATTAGAAATTTAAGGCCCAAATGGACGGACTTTTGGATAACGAAACACGCCCAAATCGCATTTCTTGTGTTCTATGGTGGAAACGCTTGAAAATATGTACTGCGAAAGACTTTTTGCTTGTTCAATTCAACGTAAATATTTGTAAACCACAACAGTAAACACAATGCAAATCTACTGGATTTCTAATAGTATCTCCTATAAAAACGATCGTAAAAGCAAACAGGTAACTGTAGTCGACGCGACGTTCCGGTGTAGGTTCTCCAAAGGTCGATCCATCATCTTTTCACCATTTACGGAGACAATACAGTTAAAGGCGTGTGGAGAAAGAAGAAAGTTATTTACAAAAGAAAATTGTGAACAGAATGAATTGCCTGCATTCCACTTCAGATACTGTTGAAAAGACGGTCAGAAATAATATTTTAGAAATCGCAAGCTGTAGTTCAGAGGTTTTCCAATAATTGTGATTGGTTAACTGCATTCGTAAATGCCAGAAAATCAAATCATTATAATATTATACACCCCCTCCATAGGCAATAATATATAAAAATGTATACTATTTGACAGCCGCTTTCACACTTAAAAATTAAGTTGACGTCATGCAAAGTAAAGATTTACCCCTAGCGAAACATTACCCAATTTTATTTCATAATAGTTCATTCGTTCAAGCGTTCCGCAATGCTAATAGACGTCAATAATTAATTCACAGAAAAAGTAATTAACATCTACTAAATAATATTGCACATGTTGTGAATACATGTTTTATTTTACACACTAAATATACGTAATAAATATCGTAGGTTTTATTTTATTACACATTTATTTATTTAGTCATATATTAAACGCCCGTGGGGCTTTTACAAACGTAATACATGTACAATAGGGAAGAATGGGAGTAGGTACTATCATAAAAATAATAGCCGAGACTTAATTTTACAGAAATGCATATCAGATAGACACAGAATTAATAATTTTTGTTTTAACGCAGGATGGAGAGGTTTCGAATATGTCGAAAAGGTCTGCATAGGTATTGGCAGTTCGATGGAGACGCGCCAGTGGTGAGTTATAGGAATAGTTTGCGCTGTGGTTGCCACGGTGGAAAAGATGGTGGAGTCGAGTAGATCTAATAGGGATACGAATATATGTATAGCACTTAACATTTGAGCGCAGCTTATGAAGTTATTCAGTCATTTAAAAAGTATAAGAATATCATTAATCGCTCTCTGGGTAGAAATATATTTGAAAATAAAAATCTAATTTTGACTTACAATTTATTAGAAAAACTAGCATTTGAAATTGAAACGTTGATGGAACCGGGTATATACTATATACTACTAATTTATTTATAAAACAATTACGATTCTACTTGGTGTGTACATGTAGCATGTTCCGGGGGAGAGGGAAGT
Source organism: Halesus radiatus (assembly GCA_022606495.2). Lineage (NCBI taxonomy): Eukaryota > Metazoa > Arthropoda > Insecta > Trichoptera > Limnephilidae > Halesus > Halesus radiatus. The sequence goes on along the minus strand of JAHDVE020008069.1, from coordinate 116,284 downwards.
GTTATTAAAATAGTAAGGCGTGATTGTCTGGTTTATTAGGACCCAGCAATACCCTCCGAGTGAAAAATGAACATTATTTTGAAAACGAGATATGTTAATACGGAAAAGAGAGGGAGCGCGTTAATATGAAAAGCTCTTAGGTAGTAAGCGATCGTTTAATATTTAATAAAACAGGACATGTTTAAAATAGAGCAAATCTCAAGACTATTGACTTAAGTAGCATTTAAAGAAGCGCCGTGATTTTTTCATACCTATAACAGAACCACACGTGTTATTTATATTTTTCGGAGTATAAATATTACATTAAAAGATTCCCTTTTTAAGTGTATAAAAACTTCAAGTTTTCAAGGAAAGTTTGTAATGTGTACATAGAAATTCTGAATGTGGAGGGTTAACCCTTCCTTGCCGGTGCTGTCAACTGATTTGACATGCTTCTAATTACTTCAATATCTCTGTAAATGTACTAAACACAGAGTTCATATTTTAGGTGTTCCTCAGCAATACATTATGTATTGGATAAAATAATTAAAATGAATAAATATTTATCGAACGCAAGAAAAAAAAAATGTTTTGTAGAATAATCGGGAAAAATTACGTATGTGTACGTGCGTTGATAACTTTTCGAGTGGTGTGGTAGTTAGCGAGAGGGGTGCGGGGTTTCGTTCACCGTGCCACGATGCGCGGTCGTCAGTAGTAGCCGGCAGTATGCCGGCTATAATGGACGTATCATTCGTTTAATGCGTGGCTGATATTTGTTCACAATTCTGTAGTTACGTAATATTAATAAAATGATTTAGGTAAGTAATAAATGTTCAATATTCATTTTTATCCAACATAAAAATTATCATATTTACACTATGTACACTGAGTGTACAGCACTGGAGTTGGGGGGTTTCTAGCACCGTAAGAGACGGATTAAGCTGTAATGTCGTATCCTCGACAGGGACAAACAAATGCTAGAATGGAGTACACAATATGAAGTTTAGGCTAAACCAGTAACTACGACTTGGAGAATGTAACAATCTGGTCTTAAATAGCACATGGAAGTTTTATAAAATGAACGCATAATGAAATAATTAACTTAGTTGATATACTCAAAGATACGAATCGTTCTTATTCACCGAGAATTCTTTACATAAGAACAGGTTTTTATAATGTATCGATAAACCCACTTTACTAAGTGGCCAATTATTTACGTATTATATTATTCAACACTGGTGAAAACTTATTCTCATTCTTCCCTATACTTATAATCGCGGTATAAATACAATGCGCCGCGTAAAATCAGAAGAGTGAAAACTTCTTATTACGGCGGCGGTATGGTTAAAATGGCCTTAAACCGAGCTTAAGACCGGCTGAATTATACCAACGATGAATCGGCGCGTAAGAATCTAATAAGTAAGATGAATTAAGTTTGCACGGAAATGACGTTTTCATTCATTCAAATAAAAGTATTTATATGTTAAACCAGTTATAGTAACTAACTAACTAACCATCACGCCGTATCTCTGCAGGGGTAGGCAGAGAGGATAGACCACCACACAACTCGCTCGGTACACTCTCCTTGTTTCATTCACATTCGTACATCGTCTCATACATACTGTTCTGTTAATCTGACTCTTGACATGGACCGATTTAAGTATTTGATTCACTTAGTCGTGATATGTCCTCCTCAGATGTCCCAGACTTCTTAAAACATTAATTTTCTCGTCACATTCTCCTTGCATTCCTTTTCCCGTCCATTTGCTATTCATGTCCAAACCATCTAAGGGCTCCTTTCTTATTCACTGCGCTCTCTTCAGCCTTGCGTTTTTTCCGGATCTCCATATTTGTAACACGATCAAAAATGGTTTTACCCCATACCGGCTCATGGATTTCATTTTTACAGCATTCAGTCTACTTTCATCCTTCGTCTGCTGGCTCCATGCCTCACTGCCAAATACATCAGGGTTTGTATCAGCACTCCATTGTGAACTGCTAGCTTCGCTTCTTTGGACTTTTTTATTAGCGTCAACTGCGTTAGTCCCCTCCCTTAATGAAGTTTCCTGCATTTACCCTTCATTCAATATCCCTATCAGCCTTTCCATCATTCGAAAACATAATGATGTTCGAGTAATGCTAGAATTAATGAGATTTTGAAAGATATAACGGAATCAATTTAATTGGAACATATGTTATTATCACTAAAAATACATATTTATGAGGTTTGTTTGCCATCCTATGTAAGGGGGAAATAGGCGGAATAAATGCACGCGGTAATTGGTCTCCCGAGTTATTGTTACGAAATTAACGTAATGATATTAAAATCATACTTTCTTCTTCTTCGTATGGCGGAGAGTTGTTGGAAGACATAGTGGGATGCTGAGGTTATTCAGCCAGTCGACGGCATCGGGAGTCACTTGGTTCAGCGCAGATGTGCCATAGGGAAACTGTTGAAGAGAACATTATCCTACGATGTGTTCTGTTGTTTGTATACGAGTATGTCCACATTCACAAATTTCAGAATCCTTTAGGCCCCATTTATGCATCGTATTCGCACAACGGCTGTGACTGCACCGGATGCGATCTAGTGAGGTCCACGTCCTCCGAGGAAGAGAGAACCCTGGCAAGTGTTTGTTTTTCACGTCCGAGGTGTGCCACTGAGTTCGCCGCGATTCTTTAATTCATACATTGCTAAATATCCAAGTACATAAGCATGCAAAACTTATGACACAGTAAAAACAAAGTTCAGACAGTAAAAATGGCGCAACATAACAAACTAGGGATACATAAATAAACCGCGAAGGTCGCCAATACATTTAATAAGCCCATAATAATAAAGTGGTTTAGAACCCAACGCCAAAAACGTATCCTCAGGCTATGTGATAACTTTAAAGGTCACGTCATCAATATTGAAATAGAAATATTATGGAACGGTAATTGGCAGTCTGGTTTGGTGACCGGCATTGAACTCAAAATGATTATCATCGTATTCAGATGCCTATTTGATATTTTTTTCCTGTATTTGTATGAGTTCGAATGGTTAATGAATACTAATTATGTGCCGTAGTGCAGGTGTATCCAAAACACGTGAAGTCAAAAATCGTAAAGCTTACAAAGTAAAATTTCTAGCAATTCGTGAGGCAGGTATGGGTACTGCCGCCCCGGGAACAGTTAATCAGATAACTAACACTTCTGACATAGGTCACCCCAAGTGGTTCGTTATGTTTGGTGACTTAGCGGAAATGTACGGGTTCATTTGGTGAGGTTTGTCCAGGCCTTGGCGGCCGGATTGGGATGGGCCGGTAGAGAGAGATCCCTTGACCTCTCCAGTCGGACTGTTTTCATCCACGGCCTTGCACCAGTGGGATTAACTCACCTGTCACACCTGAACGCATTGACCCCGAGATTCCTACCCACCCCTGACACATTTTTCCTGTCCAGAATTTCCTCTTCTTCCTTTCCTTAAAAAAACCCTCCACACAGCATCCCCAAAGATGACATAGACCCTAAGAGAAATTATTTTCTTCTGTGTGGAGTTAATGCAAAAAAACGTGATTAAAAAATATACCTAACCTAACCTAACCACTTTCATCAAACCAGACATCGATAAATGAGTTGTATAAAGTCAAGGTCAAACATCCTCCCAGTTTTATGTTGACCGCTTTCCTTTTAAATTTTAACAACAAAGTGTACATTAACTGTACATGTAAATGTTTAAATTTTATGCGAATAAACACCCGGGTTGCCGGCAATGAAATTAATGAAAACTATATTAAATATTGTGTTTGCGGCGCGGGAAAGTCAATTGGATATCCATGCTATTGTGATTCAGTAGCTTGTAATGACTTAAATACATTTTATTTTTAATTATTAGTTGTTTCAATCACAAAAAAAAGAAAAGGACATTTTCAATTACTTAATTAAAATGATTACAAAGTAGATGCATTACAATTTAATACGATTTAATTTTTTTGTTCATTTAATTTCAGGGAGAACAATTTCTTTTAAATATATCTAGACTTTCTTTCTTAATTTCGTCTGGAAGGCAATTATATAAATTGCCCCCCTCGTAGCTAATGGATTACTTGCTTTATTGTGTATGTATGGTGTGTAAATGGATATTATCATGCTGTCGTGTAAAGTGTGTGTACTTGTGACATTATCATCTGTTTGTATGTGCGAGTTTATTATTTATTTGAGACATATATTATACTCGTATAATTTTTAGTCGATGTTCTAGAATTAAAGCTAAATAGCTTTTTGATTACCTTGTTTTGTATAACCTGTCATTCATATATGTATCTTTCATTTGCAATTTAATGACTTGCTTGCAATTACCTAATTACATTAACAACATTAAATACTGTATTTGAGGCTTGGAAAAGCCAAGAAGTTGGATATCGATGCTACTGTGATTTAGAGACTGGGTTTTTGTTCTTGTTTGGTGCACCGAGGAATGTTAAATAATGAACATTTATTTGATCAATAAAACTTTAATAGAGGATTAAAACCTTGACCCGGTTCCACGAAATGAAATATTTGATGAAAGTTGGAAGTTTAAAAAAATATCTTTATAATTGAAAGTGTAACGACGAATTTTATAACGAGCGAAAGGGTTCTATACATACTATGGGGACGTTATCTCAACCTAAGTAAGTAACTAACTAACCATCACGCCGTTTCCCCGCAGGGTAGGCAGAGAGGACGGACCGCCAGACAACTCGATCTTGGCATACACTTCTTGCTTCATTCACTTTCATACAACGTATCATACATTCTCTTCTGTTATTCCGACTTCTGACATGGCCCGACTCAAGTATTTGATTCACTTGATCGTGCCACGTCTTCCTTGGACGTCCCCGGCTTCTTCTTCCATTCACATTCGCGTCATATATTCTCCTTACACTCCTTTCTTTATTCATTCGCTCTACATGCCCAAACCATCTAAGCGTCCCTTTCTTAATCTTGCTCACTACGCTTACATCAGCCTTCCATTCTTTACGAATCTCAACATTTTTCACTCGATCATACATGGTTTTACCACACATTCGTCTCAGAGATCTCATTTCTACAGCATTCAGTCTACTTTCATCCTTCCTCTGCCAGTTCCATGCCTCACTGCCATACATCAGAGTTGGTATCAGCACTCCATTGTGGACTGCTAGCTTCTCATCTCAACCTATCTTCAGTATTTTTAAATCTTGTAGCATTAGGTATTTTACCACCCAATAGAGAAGGAAATTTAAGTGCATAATCGATAATTTACACATTAATTCATTATAAATTATGTAGGTATGTATTCATTCGATCTTATTATTATTATTATTATGCAGCATACCGCCATCTTGCGGAGAAATCTAAAAATATTTTACAGGTACGAGTATATATGAACATTGGCCACTACAACTTCTTGAAGGCTGTATGAATTTACCATTCGTCGGCAGAAACTCGTTTAGAAGCCTTATTCTAATAACGTTTTCCACGACTTAATTCAAGATCAATTTCACAGATGGCAGTAATATGTTAAGAATATACCATAGCTAGATAATCTTTTTTAAATTATATTATGCGAGTTTGATTTATTGTCAACATTTTATAAATGATAGATTATGTTTCAACCCGTTATGGCAGATAAATTTAATTCGGGTATTACTCATGATTTCTGACTTAATTGACAGGAAATTATTCTACACCCACATCTACTTTCAGAATATATGTTTTCGCAAAAGTAGGACTTAATGTGCAGGTAACAAATGAGTATGAAATAAATGAAATTATTCAGAATCATTAATTTCACAATATTTTTTTATTTAAATGTGACAATAATTATATTTTATGAACATAAAACGTTTTTCCTCTTAACTATAAAAACATCGCTCACTATAGTAATATATCTTCACCATAATTAGTAAAACCGCAAGTCCATTCTTACACAAATTAAGATAACATGAACGCCTTCTTTTTTTAAATAGATATATACAGGTTGTTAATTGACGTACCTGACTCGCTTTAACCAGTGATTTTTAACCTTATTTGGAGTAAAAAATGTAAATGAAATTTTGGTTTCCGGTTTTTCTTTTGCTTTTTTTTTAAATTTAACTAAAAACATAAAAAATTGATAGGTATTTGACAGGTAAGGCGAGGGGGGGAGTTCGGCGGTTACTCGGCTGAGTGATCAGGGGACGAGATGTGAATTTTGTTGTTGTTTATTATTATAAATTATTTATAGTAATTATAAATTATATAATAAGTAATTATAAATTATGCATAGTAATTATAAATTATATATAGTAATAATAAATTATACATAGTAATCATAAATTATACATAGTAATCATAAATTATATATAGTAATTACAAATTATATATAGTAATCATAAATTATACATAGTAAACATAAATTATGTATAGTAAATATAAATTATACACATTAATTATAAATAATATATAGTAATTATACATTATATACAATATTTATAAATTAAACATACATTAATTATACATAAATTTTATTATTACTAAAACAAGCATAGTTATTACGAAAACAAAAATATATATAGTTATTACGAAAACTAAAATATATATAGTTATTACGAAAAATAAAATATATATAGTTATTACAATTATTAAAATGTATGTACTTATTATTAATAACTTTGAATTAAAATGGAGTTTTACTAAGTAAAGTGAATATAATAAAAAAACGGTTTTCTTTAAATATATTTTTTTTATAGAGATCTATATATTAAAAACAATAACAACTAATAAAGCAAACATCTCGTTAAACTTGTAAACGTAGTCAAATATTAGATACTGCGTTTTTACTTACCACAATAACTTGATAAACATTCACAATCGGTAAGTAAAAACACAGTAAAAACAGAAAAAAGCAAATTTTTAACAGATGTTCTTATTTTTTACAAACTTTATTGAAATGATAATATAGAATAAGTGTCTACGAGTGTTTTGGCAAAAATTCAGTACATTAGGCAAATTGTAAATATGCTAAAAGGTTAAATAATACTCGACCGTTCATGCTGGAGAATGACTCCCATGGTAATTACTGTGTTTTTACTTACCGCGGCAGTATTATCCTAAAAATTGCGCTTTACAAATTATCCGTGTATTACTATTAAATATAAACCAATTTAAAGTTTGAATTACCTACATAATATATGTCACATTTTCTCAAAATACAAATAAAAAAAATTCTGGTATTTTAATTGTTTGCTGTTATCCTATTACCTGTGAACCGTAATTAAAGTTTTTTTTTAATTTTGACGTAAATCAAATTAAAAAAAAAAATGGAGTTCTACGAATTAAACACAAAAACAATTAATACGTATTTAAAGGTTCTCCGTGAGATAATTTCTCCTAACTTGACCATGAAAATTATTGTGCGAAAACGAGTCCACCAACCTGCATCGTATTCGAGATGGACCAGTCCCCCAGTCCCATTTAAATATATTAATAAACGATTTTATTTTTTTATTCTTTGTAATGAAAACTTGTTAAACTACAAAAGCAGTATAGGGTAAACAGGTAAAAAATTGCCTAGCTTTTATACGAATACATTAGCGGCGTGCATTATCCTATGGCAAAATGTAGGCTGTATACCGTTCGGGTATGAATCTGCACAGAATATTTGAAAATAGCCATTTGATTATTATTATTTAGGAACCACAAACACAACATTTGGACAAAAAACTTCTTATATTATAGTACTAAACTATACAACAAAATCCCACTATCCTTTATAAATCACAACAACCATAATAAATTTAAAAATCAAATAAAACACTGGATACGATACGTTACATAGGGAGGAGATCTGAAATAGAAAATATATTAACACAAAATACAGACTAATACCGAAACCACTCAACTGCACTTAAAACACCTCACCTTACAATTATTTTTATTTTTTTCATAAAGCAGATCGATTTAATATAATGTAATTTAATATTTTGTAAATGAAATCCTCAGCACGGGAAATCCCAATGAGGATATCATTATTATTATTATTCCGCAGATTGTTGTAGATAACTAAATAGATGAGTGTACAAGTTCTTGCCGAAATTCATGGAATAAATGCATTTTGGTTAGAAATTTGTTACTATTTTTTTCATGGTTCGTTATTTTTAAGGTAGGCATAGTTTTTCAGCCTTTATGGACTACACACTACTAGAATACGTAATAACATAGATTTACATGGTATATAAAAGTGGAAGTTGATTTCAATAAGTCGACATTATTGACTTAGGTTAAATATTATTAAGCTAGTTTCTATAGAAATAAATTTCGATGCAAAATAAAGTTTTCGTGGTAATAATAATAATAATAATAATAGTTGGATGACTTGTATAGCGCCGTTTTTGTGAAAAATCACCTCAAGGGCGCTGTACAAATATTTCTTAACTAATTATGTAGAGACAGATACAGAAAAACATACTTACCTGGCAGGTCGCTTCAGATGAACACAGTTTTAGAAAAATTTAATTATAGAGATGATAGTTTTACATGGTTATTTGTTTCTCCTTTTCTATTGATGTTACATTTATTAGATAATCGGTGGCACAAGAAGAGTTGGTATTTATTGAATTATTGGTATTAATTTTAAGGACTGAAAAGTATTCATAAAATGAATTTTAGGACTCGAAAATATCTATAAAATTACTTTACTCGGCGTAAGAAGCTTTTAATAAATATTAAGGTTTTTATTTATTTATTTTTTATTTTTTTATTTTACACTTTGGATGTTTACAGTGTTGCGGGCTGTGGACGCATTTGCGCACCGATGCGTGAATTTTTAATTATATTTTTATTTTATTTTATGACTTTAGGTAAGTACTAACCGGTCAGCCTAGCTAAGCAATTTACAGGTGAATTTATGGATACGATTGTCTGAAAAGATGTGTTTTAAGTTTACTTCTGAATTCTGTCGAGTCTTTGATAATTCTTAAGTCATGCGGCAGTTCATTCCAGGCTTTAGGTCCTGACACTCCGAAAGCACGATCACCGAACTTAGTATTAGGTGTGCGCTTTGGTTCCTTCAACCTGCCGATAGCCGATGACGCTGCTGACCTAAGGGTGGACTGCCGTGAGTTGGTATTTTCGGGAATACACAGTTCTGATAAGTAAGCCGGAGCCATTCCGTTAAGTGACTTAAATACCATCCAGCAGAGCTTGAACTGGATTCTTTCAGGACATTTGAGCCAGTGGAGATTTTTAATATCAATATAATATAGAATTTATAAAATCAAAAAAGTTATATATTTACATACACAGGAATGCCGGGTTTGTGCAAAACATTTTCACAAAATATTATAGAATACACCCAAAATCAGATTACGTGAGAGGTTGGCATTCCATATATAATGGGTAAACCTCTGCAACCATTGATTTGCTTTCATAACTTACAAAATAATGAAAGCGTTGGAGGGGCAATATGCAAGAAACAATTCGCTAGCGCACGGCAATATTAGCTAATGGTTAACAAGATACATTACCTCTGCAAGCAGTCAGGGATGGATTCACATTTCTAGAGCATATGGCGATATAAGCAAATGTTAGAACAAGATTTATTGCCTCTGCAATTGACCAGTCATGGATTCGACGCAATACGCAAGAAACATTTCTAGAGCATACGGCGATATTGGCAAATGGCAGTAAAAGATACATTGCTTCTGCAAATGTTCAGGGATGGATTGGATTCGGTGTAATATACGAGAAGAGCGTACGGCGATATAGGATAATGGCAGCGCAAGATACATCGCCTCCGCAAGCGGTCAGGGATGGATTCGGAAGAAACACTTCTCTAGCGTACAGCGACGTTTGAAAAAAATAGTTAAAAGGTAATCTCGTCTCTCTGTAGGCGGTCAGGAATAGATTTGAGAACTAATCTGAAAAACAAGCAAAAGTCCAGGTCGAGATCTGGAAACATACAAAATATTTTACATTACTTTTTACTATTGGAGTATATTTATGAATGTAATTGAACGATCTTTTAATTTCAACCCCGAAAACACAACTGTATTTGTCATAATGCGTTCGTAAGATTTTACCAAGAATGAAGGTGGAAGAAAAATGTTGAATTTAAAAAATCGTAATGGATTCGATGCGAATAGAAATAAACACAAATATTTTAACTTTTTTCAGGTGTTTGATCTCTCAAATAGACCCTCTGACATTAGATGCGTGCTTCAAGAAACACAATGAGAGGGAAAACGCTATAACATTACAACTACAACACCGCATAAGGCGGAGAACAATACTAAAACATCTAACCACTATGCATCGGTAGCTTAACACTTTTGAGTGGTACAGTACAACAAAATAATTCGTGTAATATGCCAAACCGACACAATCTAAATAATGAGAACTCTATACTGCGGCAATTTGACAAACCTTATCAAAACACATCTTTACACAACACAACTCAAGGTACCGAAAAACTAGGCCATAAAAATAGCGTGAACAATTAACCCTTACCACTCCTTTGTCGGGTGCCAGCCGACATCACTATTTGTACGCTACAACCTTAGAGTAACAATATATAGAGACCTCACTTTGCGAGATGTTGAAGCGAGTTTTTGACCAAGGGTGACCTCAGGGGTGTGGCCTTACCATGACTAACAGGGTTGCTACAAATTAAATAAATTAGGTATTTTGTTGCGAGTAAGTAGGTAGTCGTAAATCTTGAAAACGATTTATGTAATATTATTTGTTTTTTAAGGAACATAAGCAATAAAATTTATTGGTACATAATATAACATGAAATAAAGTAACATTAAAAATTTGTTTAAAAAGAAAAGTAATATAAAGCATTGTAGGGTGATACTCGTACAGTGTCTTAATCTATTGATTGAGTGTGATACTCTTACAGTGTCTTCATCTATTGATTGAGAATCAACGTCAATTTATTAAAATACTGTCTCAAATATCTAAAATACGTCTTAAAATTATTTTCCGTGGGGTTTCAGGTACCGAGTCGGGCGTTAATGTCCAATGCTATCTGAATTTTCCATAATCTGTAAATATGAAAACCAATAATTAATTTGTGTTTTAATAACTTCATTTGTATTTTTATTACATACTATATAGGTACTTACAAGATCTATTTCTGCATTTAATATAAACGGATTTTCTGACACAGGCAGCGAGATCCTATTTGGGGAGTTTGGTATTATCTGAAAATATTATTTTTTATTAGTTTTAGTAGTCAGTACATCAAAAATTGTCGATGTATTAAAGCTAAATAAATGTTGCACCTAATATTTTTTTTATGGTAGTGTCAATAAATAGAATGTAAAGTAGTAACACAAAACTGCTTTATATAAATGCTCTGTTATTATTATTATCATTATTATAAGGCGGCTAATGAATGTGTTTATATTTTGATATACTTACAACATCTCTTTCTGAATTTAATGTAAGCGCCTGTTCTGACAAAGGCGGTTAGGTTCCATTTGAGGAGTTTGGAATTATCTGAAAATATTACCCTTATTAGTTTTGGCACAGATTACAAAAATAAATAATAATGAATGTATTAAAGATAAATAAAGTTTACACCTAAAATTCATAAATACCTTTTGCATAGCCAAGGGTTCTATTGAATTACATAGAGGCACCGCGAAATCCAGACCTTTGGAAGCGATGTGTCGAAGTTCTCAATTAAAAAATGAGCTGAGCAAATTGTACTGTGGTATTTTGGAATCCAATTTACTCTTCTCGTTGCATGGATCCATTTTTGAAGTCTTGCTTCCTCCTTTGGAAATCTATAAATAGTTACATATATAAAACAACCCAACTTTAGCACAGCCCTGATTTTTTCATGGTGGAAATACAAGGAATTCACAAAATACACTCTGTCACCATCTGTTTACCAACATTTAGCAATGCTAACATGAGAGCGAAAGAGACAAAGCTACTTTGAGATGCCCAAATGAAATTGGTAATTTGTATTCTCATAATTACGCAAAATTATTGTAAATGTAATATATTGAAAATGCATTAAAACTCAATTAAAACGGATGTTTATTACAATAATACAAATAGTGCAAGGGTTGTTTAAATATTGGCGAAGGCTCCGAGTGCGTTTATAGAGTAGATTATTAAATATTTGAGATCAAAGTGAAAAATACGAATTTATTGATAAATACCTGTGAAAACTGTTTTTTTTTGTCCTTTAGTACTTCAGTTGAAGCACCCAATAACTGCACATATGGCCATAGCTTTTTTTCGCTCAATTTCACTCAATTCACGAAATTATTTCACTTTTATCGAACTCCGAATGTCAATTTGTTTGACAGATAGCATCGAAGTGAAGTTCGTGCGTTTTCAGAAATTGGCTTCAAGCCTTTAAGACCCTCCCACAAATGAATGTTTTGAACAAAAATTGTTTGTCTCTCTTTCTCATATGTTTATAAAACCGAGCACAAAGAGAGAGAGCTATTTTTGCGAGTATTTCAACCATTCGTATTATTATTAGGGAAGATTAGAAAGGTCTCTTGGTATATTATTACTCTAAGGCTACAACACAGTTGTCGGCTGGCGGCCGACAAGATAACACGTGCGCGCGTGGTATATTTTCGAGCGCAAAACTTGACACGTGACGTTGTTTCTTGTGATTATTCGATAAAAAAACATTTTAATTCACGTTTTAATAAGATTTTGACTGTTTTCCGTTTTTATTTAACTATAAAATAACCTTTTTGTAACTGCCTATCAATAAATTAATATTTTGACATTATTTAAATTAGAGTTGGCTGACAACAAATATTAAAAAATAATGGAGTGGTAAGGGTTAAAATGTGCTACAAAAACTACGCTGTATCGAATTCCAGAAAAGTGGACAATAATTATATAAGATAGGTACAAAGCCTGATAGTAACGCGACATGCGATGACAAGATGCGTGCTAGGGCTGGCCATTATTATGGATCGGAAAATAAATTAATGGATAAGGAAGGAAACAAAATGAAGCAATATAATTGAACGCGCCAAAAAATAATATGTGGATCAAGGTTGCATTCAAATCCAGTCGATCAAAGATTTGAATAAGTTAAGTGCGAACACGTGGCAGCCAAAGAAAGGAACTGAGAAGGATGGTAGCACTTTGTGGAGGTTTTCATTAGCAGTGGATAGACAGTTAGTGACGATGTTTATGATTTGAAATACCACGGTGAGACGTTTAGTTTTGGATTATATTGGGTAAATAAGAGCATTAAAATCAAAATGTCAGAGAAAAAAATGCACAAATATCAACATGTTCTACTAAATAGTGCAAATAAATAGAATGCTTCTATAAAAAAAAACGAATACCACGCTATAATAAGACTTAAATAGTAAGAAGTAAAAAATCGCGTGACCCATTTAAAACTCGTGCAATGCGCCCATTTGAGCACAGTCAATTGAATTCCATAGTGCGACAAGTCTATTTATTTGAAGAAAAGTAACTAAAAAGTGTAAGAATGGAACGGACATGATCTAGCAATATTGAGTGTTATTTGTCTTCGAGAATGACAATGGACAATTTAAATGGTTTTTACATACCCAACCGTTATAAAAAGCAGTAGACCGTTGTATTTCTTTATGTTGGCGCTCTCTGGAGACAAGATGTGAAAGCGGATCGAAATGGCGAAAATATTTCGTTAAACAATGGCCGTTAATCTCATTTAATTTGAATGGTACGTAGCGTCAAGTCTAATTTAACAACAATAAAATATTAAAATGCATTTGACTTAATGAGTGCAAAACACATTTCTTTAAATGCCTATACAAAGCAACTGTATTTGACTTTTTCTTGATGGACATGTGAAATTTCTTTAATAAAGGTAGCCAAAAGTCACCTTTCAACATTTTTATGGTAACCGCCAAGAACATACCAAAAATTAACAAAAGATTACAAGAAATATTGTCAATATTTTTGGCACTTATTACGGTTTTACACCATTGTGCGATAAATTTAAAACGGGATGAAGAATGAAAAATGTCATGAGAAGTTCAATTTAATTTTTGACAAATAACACGTACGATAAGCATGTAGGTAAATATTTTTTTGTGTTCTCTTTCATTTGATATGACTATGGTAAATTTATTTTAGGCATACCAAACCAACAAGTGAAACTAATAAGAGTGTCCCGGACGGTATTTGTTTGTTTGTATACAAGCCTACAATTTTGTTACGAGCTTGACGAAATTATGTACACTTGACCTTCAAAACAAGAGGAAGGTCACTGTCCACTGTTCCACGTGAGCTTTCGAAAAGCCACCCCCATACCTCTTTCCCACACCTTAAATCAGAATTTCAGTGCTTCTTGATGAAATTTTGCACACTTGACGTTTAAAATAAGAGGAAAACTACTGGGTGGGGTAGGAGTTGTGGTAAGGCTTCAAACCATTCATAACCATACTTCAGCTACTATTATATATTTTAAGTCTATTTATTCAAAGTTTCGGAGTAAGTAGCATCAGCCACCATGAAATCAGGAAATGAAAATTATCTTTCAATGTCCATTATGTTGACAGGTGTTCAAAATATCATTTAAATATAATTGAAATTATAATTCAATGCAGATGTTTGCCCGATTTAATGACAGTTTAATGTATTTGAAAATAGCGATTAGAACAGAATAATCTCTGCGGAAATACAATATGCGGGTTAGAGATCCGGTTTGAATCAGGTTTTGTAGACAGAGAAGCAATACTAATAATTGAGAATAATAGGTCCAAATTATTAGCGTTACAGCTTTGTTTGAAAGTTTAATCAACTTGAAAATATAAACAGATTTGCATAAATATATTGTAGGCGAGAGTTTCTCTTCAAATACTGACACAAAATCTTCGTTGGCTTTCCCGCAATTATATCGAATTGAATACATATAAAACGGGATCATTCATAAACATATATATTATATACAATAACGTAGTTGGCATTTAAAAAAAATATATGACTGGAAAATATACTCCTTTTTAAAGAATTCTACAAATAAAACAAAGGTGATTCAACTGTAAAAACGATAGTAGTAAAAAGTGTATACATATTGCAGATATGCATTTACATTTATTAATTATTATTAATCGTCGGTTTATTAGTTGACTCGCTGTTGTTTTAGAGGCATACAACATTCTATCATAAAATAAAACACACGTTAAACAAAACAAATTTCTGGTGGCATATAACCACCGCTTACCAGTAAACTAACAACACGCGTTTTAGGCAACTACAAGTTTTGTTGTCAGCAACGGTTGTTCGATGTCGTGTCGACTGCTACTGCACTGTCTAGAAAGTACCGTAGAATGGAACTTACCTGGAAAAAAGAAAAAAAGAATGTAAAATAAAAGTGCATTGTTTTCGATTTCAATGATTTTTCAATTGGGTCAACTGTATTGTATTGCGTTACTTAAAATCAAGTACACTAAGACATTAACTTAGATTCAAAGTTATAACTGCATTCTATAAAAATTATATGTAAATATGGGCAACCCGATATTTTTAGGAACGCGGGTCGATGAGGTTCTTAACGGGTTCAATTAATAATAAATTAATAGGAACTTTGTTAGTAATTGTTTGTGTTTAATTAGTACAACTCCATTTAATTAAAAAAAAATTAATGTAAATCAAATTTAATAATGTTATTATTAAGTTCTGCAAGTATTTTTAGTTGTTATTATTGTGACAGCTATTTCGGCGTTTAAGGCCATTTTCAAACTGATTTGAAATTTGATTTACATTAAATTAAAAAAAAAAATAGAACTTTGTTTATTATATTTTTTTATTAATTAACATAATTAATAAGGAGAACTTTGTTTAATTTTTCTTATTAATTATATTAATAATGACGGCACAAAATAATTATACATCTTTCGTAGAAAAAATAATAAATTATTTTTTTGTCGTTAGGGTTGTATAGAATGGTAAATTAAATAAGGATTAAGAAAAAACATTAAAGCTTCAAATCCTTAATAATTGAATACCAAGAACATGCTACTAAATAACATGAATTATTTGTACATATTTTTACATTTTTTACAAAGGGTTTCCAAAAACCTTGGAATCCCGCTGGATGACAGCACTGGTTGTATCTCTGAGTCACATAATTTAATTGTGTTTTAATTAGAGAACCCGACAAAACAAATCGATGTCATATGACGCATTACTACGACAATGCTGGTATGTGAGAAAATTAATATAATTATAAAATTCGTGCCGACTGCTACGGCAAGTCGATTCAACAATGTAGTTTTGAGCTTATATGGGCAAAGCACCGACTGAATGTCAGGATACTAAAGTCAGTAACAAAGAGACCATAAGACGCAGTATAATATAAAGGTGTTACTACCACAAATTATACATAGCATATTTAGTAATACTATGTTTACGTTACAATGTACGTGGCACAAAGATAAGCACTCTATTGTGCGAACCTAGACGCCAACGAACGGATGGTGATATGTTAAATGTCACAAATTGAACAAAGCGTAACACATTACTTTGAAGATAAATACACAATTGTGCGAAACTTGACATAAACAGAAAGGGTTGTGTGTCTATCTAAAGAATGAGAGAAAACATTTGTTCAAGGATAATACAGTACGAAAATGTCTAAGTGTGTGAAGGGTGAAAACATAACATTATAATGGTAATTATGGGGAAAATCATGGTACAGATAAATTGAGTTACGTTTTACATGTATGAAATACTGTAGCTACCAAAATAAAATGTCGAATATACACACAGTGGATAGAGATAACCGATTATAATTATAAACAGCAACGATAGTGCGGGATAAATAAATCCGGAGAGGCTTTGTCGATACGATAGTAAGAATAAAATAACATTTCGACAGGTATAGGATTAATTTCACGAATTTGATTGTGGTGAGACTGAAGTTGACCAGTTGCATGAACCTAAAAAGTCAGACATCTAAAAACTTCTCGAGCGAGGCATAAGGTTAGGGTTTCTCTCTACGTGTTTACTACGCTTGACTGACCTTTAAGACGACACAATATCCTAAACTAAAATTGGATAAGGGCGTTCCTAAAGACCAATGGGAGGAGTTAGCGGGCGCAACAATTCGCGTTTCACGACGCACGTTTCGTCCACATCTTAAAATTATTGCACAGTGTGACACATAACATTTTTTTTTGGACAAATTAAGAAAAAAATCTTTATGACATTTAACTGCGTTTATGAAAATTATGTTTATTGTTAGCATTAGTTAGGTAATAATATAATTTACATGGTGTCTGGAAACTCATGGTACCTACAGTGGAAAAATTAAATCATCTGCAGCACATAAAAGTTCCCAAATAATCATAAATCCCACATCTTTCCTTTGGTGATTCATGATTGTTGGGTGGAAATTTTCGAGGCCAATAAAAACACAAAATCAAACGACTTTCGCGTCGTATTTTATTAACGTCAAATATTTGGTCACATATTTTAGAAACTTTTAATACGCCTGAAATCTCATTGTAATGATTTTAAATAAAAGTACTTTTATTTAAATAAGAAGTTATGAAAAAATCTTTAATTATTTTGGTTACCATTTACACACACACACACACAAATAATGTTTACGTAGGATGCATGTAATCTGACAAAATATAGTAGAAACATATGGAGGACGCTAATTAACATATAAAGCGACAAAATTAGAACTATCAGACGAAAAATGAAATTGATATACCTAATTATCTACCTAATATTTGTTCTAAACAATCGACTGTGTTTTTTAAATTTTACAGGAGAAACGAAAGACATTTTAGGAGTGGGTTTTTCATAAAAATAAACAATATGTATCAGCACAAGGGAGCGCTGTAATAGTATTTGTTATCAATTTAAATAAAGAAGAAAAAAATCCCTAATACATTTTGTTGTCAGTATTGGTACGATTTGTTATTAGATTTCTGCATAGAACCAGCTAGTACGAATAAAAATCAACGATTGAATCAATTTCACCGAAATCGTTATAAGATGGATTGATAGGCAATGCTTGTAAATTTTCTAATCCATGTTCAGTACGTGTGGACGTTACTGGTTCTGCTTCATTTTGAAAGTATATATGTTCTGTGAGCATTTTCGAGTCGTTGGGTTGGATTTGTTTTGAATTGGAATTCAATTTACATGTCTTATTGTTTATTATGCTTTTTCGAAGTTGGCTCGATAGCATAGCTTTAACTATAAACTGGGGCTCTTTAATTGGCATGTTTCTCATTAAACGGGAATCGAGGAGCTCGGGTAGAAGACACTCCATGTAAAAACGTATCAACTTGGTTTCCATATATTGTTTCCAAAATGCATCGTCCTTTCTGATGTATTCGACTTTGATCGCATTTTCTTTTCCGGTCCAAAGGCCGAACAAACACCGTTCTTTGCCCGTGATATGGAGTTGCCCTTGTATTTGGTAATACCACGAATGTTGTTTATTGATGACCAGCTCGCCTTTTATTGTTTTCCAAAATGTTACTTTCCTTTTACGTATAGCTTGGTCTAATCCCATTTTAAATGCCGTTATTGGACATTTTACTTCAACAACCATGTCTTCGGTAATACCGTCCGGTGAAGCGCCGAAGAACGGGTACTCCAAATCAATGTATATAACCCGCAAGGACTAATCGCCACATTTTCTTGAACGGACAGTTGTTGAAGAGCCACCCTTTCATTGACGATTCCATGCCGAATAGATGCTACGTTTAATAAATTTTTTGAGCTTAATAAATTTTTCACCAAAGGCCCGCAACTAATATCGTCCCTTCTTTTGATGACAGTTCCAAATAGGGATGCCGTTAACATATTCCGCCTTAGCTGCAACCATTCACCAGGGGCCATAAGAACTAGAGCCAGTAAATTCCGAATACTTCATTTCAGATTCATTCATCTCTTGTTCGTGCTGAAAAATAATATCAATTTTAGCAGATTTTTTATCACTGTTATTCCTATAAAATCAAAAATACTAAACCTATATCACTTTTGAAAAAAATTACCATGGCAAGTATCGGCATAGCGTTTAACAAAACACTCAAATTTTCTTTATTACATCCGTTATTATCTGGAAGATGTGCTTTGGAATTTTTCCTGAAATGAATTTTTTTTTATTTTTTATTGATTCATCTATACAATCTCAATGTTTTATAAGGGTTGTGTTGAAATACTCAATTATATAGGTCGTTTCACTGGTTAATCGCCCGAATCGCTGGTTAAGTCTGTATGATACATCCTGATAAACCCCGATATATTTATACATAAAATTATTTAAGCTGATATTGTCCCATTTTGTTCTAAGGATAATGGAACCCAAACATTTACTTTTAGGTATGTATTTATTATGTACCTATTCCATTCCCATAAGCGTTTTCCTTGGAGATATAATTTTTTCGGGATACAACTCGTTTGGTCCTCTTATTTCCCATTTTAGCTGGAACAAATGCTTATAGATTAGCCCTGAGGTTCACTTTAATTTGTAAATTTTAAAGTCATTTTCGCCTCAGCGGAATGATTTATTTTCACTGTGAAATTACCACTATTATTAAAGTATTAAAGAAATTATAACAGCAACTTGAATTTTTGATAAAACTAAGTTAAATAATAAGCCACGGGGTTTCTTTTCATGTCAATGCACCAGAGTCCCAACTGTCCTGAGACAGTGGGACGATAGCATTTCCATTCAGGGTATGTTGTGAGGTAAAGGAAGTTGGGAAGGGAGGGGAATAGGGAAGAGGAGGTTTGGAAAGCACTTGGCTATTCGGATCTAGTCACCAAACATAGCTAAAGCCAGTTCAAGAAACGTTTTGATAATGAATGGTATTTCGCCAGGATGATACTGAGAGTATCCATCACTCGAATATAAAATTCTACTTCGGACTCAAGTTTCTCTAAAACGACTACTAGATTTAGCAATTTTCCTCTTATACGAATAATTTCTGGACATCATGTATAAATAATTAATATTTATATTTATAATTACGTTAATTTAAAAAAAAAATACAAAAAAGTTCTACATAAAAATTGTTTTTACACGTGACAGCTGTTTCACATTCCGAAATAATACCTTCACAGACATTAAAAAAATTGCACAGCAGATCTTTTTTGTAATAATTAAAATTACGTAAATAATGAATATTAAATATATTAAGAATTGATAGTAGAGTTCTAGAACATTTACTTTAAAACAGTAAAAATTAAATATTTATTTCTTTGTCCGTATTTCATTTAAAATGACACACTGTGCGCTTTTAAAATATAAATTTATACTAGAAAATAACATGTTCTATTAAGTTGCGGAAAAATTAAATAATACCTTTAGTTACTCGTAGAAGAAGTCTAGTATAAAAAACAGAAGATTTTCAATACTAGAATTCAAGTATTCGTATAAATAAACAAAATACGTGGGGACATAAGTTGCCGTAGCGGCGGACCGTAACACGTCTTGTCTCGCCGAAAGTTGAACGGCATCTAACGATGTAAATGACATATGTGACGAAGACGCGTATGAAAACATCGGCGCACCCGCCGTCTATTCGAAGTGCGTAGGGTCGATATTGCTTTGGCGGGCATAGAAAACGATTTTTTCTGAGGGGTGTATTTTAATTAATTCTGATGAATATATTCCTAAAATCTCAGATGTTTGCACGGTGGCATCTCGGGAAGTTACTAATTCATCTTTAAAAAAAATAAAATTGCATTGTTACCGCTAATGTTATAGTTGAAAAACGTCTTTAAATTTTTTAAAAACGTTTTACGTAAAAAAAATTAATGGTAAGGTACTATTTTTATTAATCTAAAATATAAATAACATGCATCCCGTGTGTTTCTTTTTGAAAAAAAAGATACTGTACTCACGAAGTCGTCGGAATTAATTAAAATGTGATTCTCGGGCAAACCCCGTCATATGTGGTGATATCAACTCTTAACCCGAAAATTCATGATTTTTCCAAATTCAAAAATAAAAACATTTTTATACTAAAATTAGGTTGAAAATGACGGGAAAAATAATTTTTAAAATATGTAAGTTTATTTGTGGATTTTATTCATAAAAAATGGCTTGTTGCAGATATGCAGAATCATGCAGAAGGCGAACAAAATATACGAAAATTAAAAACATAAAAAAATGAACAGTGGCAATTTTTAAAACAATTATTTCTCCTATTAAAGCCTAGGACGAGACCACATTTTTCACACATTGTGAAATTCCACCCCATTTCGGCATTTTGCATCTGTTCCTCTGGTCCATATGGGCCAGTGTCCTAAATTATCAGTCCTCACCTCCTTTGGTGGTATATATTGCGATGGTCCACGTTTTTATTTAGATTCTTCGATGGTGCTGCAGATGGCTCGGCGTATTGTTACACTTACGCAACACTATGCATTGTAGTTCATTTATTGTATGTATACTGAGTTATAAGCGCTTACATAAATTGTTGCAGATATGCAACAGAATGCATTTAAGGGTTAATCTAAACATTAGGCCATTTCACACAGCGATAGTCAGAGAGGAATAAAAGCCACACAACTCTGTCACGGGATACACTTCATTCATACATCGACTTTTACATACTCTACCCACCCCGAGGCAAGTAATTGATTCATACTTGGGCGTCACAATATACTCTCCTGACATTCATGTTGACGACAGAAATAATAAAAAGAAATATATCTCCGACGTTGAAAAGGTTTGTACAAAAATGAAAAATAGTTAACTGATCTTTGAAGAATGGAAATTATTAAAACCAAACCTCGCGATAGAATTTTCATTTGTTTGAATGTGACTGTTTAATCGCTAATTTAAAATAAAGATAAATTTTTTTTTTTTTTAAAAACAAACAAAAAAAAATTGAGTAAGGAAATAATTATATAGCATTACAACTATATCGGTATTAACTTGCTGACAATAAATTATACTGAGTTTGTTTCGCATTGTATTACCTACTGAGACAATCCTACACAATAACAAGAAAAGTGCTGAGAATTTACCATAATGGAATAAGTTGTTGACAGTTTGACAGATGCTATTTAAACGTTATTTCTACCGCATCGAAGCAAATAACAATACAGTACAGAATTCGAGCTGTCGCTGGTTGGGCTTGGGTAGTCGTGTGAAGTACAGAGTTATTCAAAGGACTCAATTTTGTACTGCTAACTAACTAACTAACTAACTAACCATCGCGCCGTTTCTCCGCAGGGGTAGGCAGAGAGGACGGACCGCCAAACAACTCGATCTTGGCATACACTTCTTGCTTCATTCACATTCATACAACGTCTCATACATTCTCTTCTGTTATTCCGACTTCTGACATGGCCCGACTCGAGTATTTGATTCACTTGATCGTGGCATGTCTTCCTCGGACGTCCCCGGCTTCTTCTTCCATTCACATTCGCGTCATATATTCTCCTTACACTCCTTTCTTCGTTCATTCGCTCTACATGCCCAAACCATCTAAGCGTCCCTTTCTTAATCTTGCTCACTACGCTTACATCAGCCTTGCATTCTTTACGAATCTCAATATTTTTCACACGATCATACATGGTTTTACCACACATTCGTCTCAGAGATCTCATTTCTACAGCATTCAGTCTACTTTCATCCTTCCTCTGCCAGTTCCATGCCTCACTGCCATACATCAGAGTTGGTATCAGCACTCCATTGTGGACTGCTAGCTTCGCTTCTTTGGACAACTTTTTGTTTGCGCCAACCGCGTTCAGTCCTCCGTTAATGGAGTTTCCTGCATTCACCCTTCTTTCAATATCCCTATCAGTCTTTCTATCTCTCGTAAACATACTTCCCAAATACACAAACTCATCGACCTGCTCCAAGTATTCATCATTCACAACTATATTGCATACTGTTTTCGTACTCTCTCTCTCTTCATGCTTCTCTCTTTTGTACTGCTATATTTCCAGAATTATACGTTATATGTGAATGATATACATAGCAATTGAAAGAGGAGGTCCGAAAGGGTCGAATACCACTGCTAGATCGGTCATAGTTGAACAAACGACCGCTAGAGTGCTCGCACGCCAAGGAGCCATTTCGCGTCAGCTGTGAGTAAAATGGCCACTACGCAGCACAAGGTTTTCTATGTTCGTGAGTTCTGTACAACTGAGACGGCAATTGTAGTGCAGCGGACCCTTCGTCTCAATTTTAAAATTGAACCTCCAAGTAGAAAGACCATTTTTGTCGTTGGTATCACCAATTTGAGCAAACTGAATGTATCTGTGAAGGAAAAAGCCGGGCCGAGTGTATCAGAGGAGAACGTGTGAAATTGAGTCCATCATTTTTAATAACCCCGTATAATAATAGTATCTATCACTCCGGTCTATGAATATTGTATTACCACTGTTTTAAATATTTTTATTAATCAGATAATTTTTTTAAGATTTTAACAGTTTATCAAATAAAGCTCCCTTGGCGTGATTTTAAGGAGATGCGATGGGAAGTAATGCAAAATTATGTGCTTTCGGTTTGAGAATTTGATGGCCTAGAAATATCACAGATGATTTAATTCAGTACTGCAAGTAGAACACACATTGGCCTTTCGTTTAACCGTTTTTTTGGTGTGACTTTTTATAAGCCTAGAAAAAAATAAAGCATCAGACATTAAAAAAATGTTTAAAGCGCAAACTCTCCTACTTACGAACCCCTTTTCTGATATTGTCGTATTGTTCATTGTGGTAAATTAAGTTTTTTAGAATATGACCGTAAAACATTTTAATAATTATGTCTGAGCTTTACAGAATAGAATAAAACACGCATTTTGGTGACTATTTTTTGCGTAAATCGAAACATGCGGCCGATGTTAAGCGGGAATCTCAATCTTGTCGCCACCTGCATAAGGAGCGCGTGATTTAGTTGGAATTTTAGCCGGGGGATCGCCTTAAAACTAAAAATAATTCGAATTTTTTTAAAATTTTACTTTAACTAGCGTTGATATATGAAACAAAATTATCATTCCATAGGCGAGGCCTCCAAGGTGGTGGATGCGGAGATTACAAGTTCGATCCAGCCGAAACGTCAAAATATTCACATAATATACCGCACCGTGAGTGTAAATGCAAGGTAAGTACATATACGTACCGTAGTATGGAGATATGCAAGATTAAAGATTTCAATTCGCTTGAAAAAAATAAGATTTTAAAAATAAAACATGTAGTAATTGGTATCCAAAAATAATGGTCAATAGCCCGTGGGATGCTCAAGGAATGAGGTGGTCTATTTTTAATTTAGTTATTTTCCTACTGGGTACACCGAGCAGTGAAAAGGTCTCTATTTTATTTCGTAGGCAGAGGCGGTTCGTGAATCATCTCATTGGGAGAAAAAATTCCCTCATCTATAAATCTTATGTTGGTATTTTCCATAAGTATTATATATTTATCCGTAGATCTAAAGGAATTTCATCATAACACTGCCCCAGCAAATAGCGACCTAACAACAAGATACAATTTGACGATTCATTAAATCGTCTGTGGCTATTGAATATAATATCGTACGCGATTATAAAAAGGTTATAATAGGTTATAAAAAATAAATTAACCGTTAGTGTGCGTCCCAGTGCCATCGCGCTGTAACCTTTGGTTACGTAAATTGCGACGTAGCGCTATAGCGCTGCAATTTTCAGTGTGCTTTTAATTAATAAGGATGTGTGAATTTTTAGCACGGAATTTGATAACGCGCTGTTTAAAGACCGATACAATTATAATATAAGTGTGTCTTATTATCAATTCTTATCTGTCTTATTAGGAATTCACTGCACAAATGCACTTTAGATAAAACCACCATTAATCGTAGGGTTTGCTATTTAAAAAAAAATCATCTTTCATTAAAAGGGCGTCTTCTCTCTGATTACTGCCAATAGAATTCTGTTCGGTGAGTAATTGTTTAATTGGCATCATGAACATATGCTCAAAGTCTTATAAATTGAATGAAAATCAATCTTCCATAGATCTATCACCGTTTGTTGACAGAAAATGTGATAGCAAAGTAGTAAAAACGCTTGTATAAGCGAGGAAACCAAGGCGAATCCACCGTAATAATAATATAATTATTATACCGGAAAAGGTTGGGTCGTGATCGGACGAAGGATGCCTGCTGCTGGCATTTCCTGACATTAAAGCTACCAACTTCAGTAGATACTGTACATTTATAGTCGTACTAGTGGAGTCGCCTTTTGATCCATTAATCCTACTTAGATTATTACCAGTAGATAAGCCTCATGGAAGGGAAATCGATACCATGACCTAGGATATAAAAGTTTATGGGATTGATTACAGAAATAAAGCAAGGGTTTTATTGATGAATGATTAAATAATTATTAAAATTAAGATAGCGACCTTTGATTGAATGAAAAATACTCGAAATAAATCAATTTAATAATTCCCATCTTCTCTTTTACTATTGGTATGTTCGAATAGCGAATTTAGGTTATGAAATTTTCAAGCTGTTTTTAGCGAATTGTTTAATCTAATTATCGTGAAAGCATGAAAAAATTAACTCATTGTTATCAACCAAAATATCTGTAGGTTAGAGTGAAAAAATCATTTTTTCGAGAATCGAATTCTAAGAGGACTCAAACATTGCGTATTGGCATTCCAATCAACGGAAAAATATTGAAAAAATCATACGATCTCAGTTCGCGCAAAATACAAAATTAACAAGGAATTTTTTTTTTAAATCAGATGCTTCATTTTGAGTTCGAACATTAAGGTAAAAATTGTCTCAACTTTCTTAAAAAAATGGGATATTATCGTTTTATAAATATACGCAGTATTGAATTAAATCTCAAACATTTTTTTTTAAAACTTAATGATAAGAGATACTCATGAGATAACCATTGCGTGTTATTTATGTTTGTAATCCTAAATAGCAATTAAGCTTGCTTATTTCAGTTATTCTGACAGTGATGGGATCATATGCAATATATAACAGTATTTTGTTCTCGTCAAAAGAGGATTGATTTTAGAGAAATAGCAGCTTTGGAAAACAAAGCCATGAAAATAATTTGAAGACGAAACAAATATTCCAAAGTAAATATTTTTAAGGGTTCTAAACATATTGTCTTTCAAGCAAATTAAATACTTAAATGCAATAGTTTTTCTCTTTAAAATCTTTAACGGCAAACAAAATACTGAATTCGTGAGAAAAATTGATAAACATCAACACAGACACAACCTACTACAAGAAGAAAAAATGAAATAAGACTTCCCTTTGGAAAGAAAACAAAATCGAAAAAACTCATTACTATATAGAGGCATGAAGATCTTTCAAGAAATACTGGCCAATATAAAATAAGTGGAAAATGTGTTGAAATTTTAGAAGGAAGTGATGAAATACGTGCAATTTTTTATGTGGTAATTTGTAAAATTTAATTGGTAATTTTTAATTGTATTTTGTGACTTAAATTGCAAAACAAACTTGTGAAAGAGATATATTATGGTCAACATTAGAATACATATAGTAACCAATGTACATATGATGTTCTATTTTAAGTTAAATAAATATGTGAATACGCAACTTTTGAGTCCTTTTATAATTCGATACTCGACATATGGATTTTTTTCTCCTCACTCTACCGTACGTACGATGTTTTACAGTAGGTAGCTTTAAATATACAGCTTTCTAATTTCGTCTTAAACTTTAGAATAAAAGGTTAGTATCTAGTACGGAATTCGAGCCCCAAACCTACACGACCGCGCCAACCAAGCGTAAATCCCATCGGGTTAATATTTGGTTGACCACAACCACTCTGTAGCCTTTACAATGATCTCCTGTGAACGTAGTCGAGTTATAAGAAACCTCTCAAGTGAAAAGCTGTGAATTCTATATACAGTTTATACGTCATGTATACGTATTTGCTACCTTTGCCATTTAAATAATGCATTGGAATTATTCAATTGGATATGCTAGACGTGGAATTATGAGTGGTTAGTGATTGCATTAAATAGGAATGCATATGTATGAACATATATTATCTAGGAATGGCAAAAGCGGTCAGAGGCATTTCAATGAAGCTTTATTATTAAGGGCTTAGGATCTCGAAACGTACTTCAATTAAGCTTTCGAAAGCGTATAAGACGTTGATTACTAGTTCGAGTATTTTATTTAATATAAAATTAATAAATCACACGAATTAAACAAAATAACAATAATATTCTGATTTCCAAGAGTACTGTGGACATCATTAAAGTTTTTTTTTTCAACCAACGCACTTAATCACGAGAATATAATTTTGTTGTATTCTTGTATGTCCAGAGTTTTATTTGTATTCTTATGCATATTTTTAATAACTTAAACACATACAGAAGTGCTGAAGATACCAGACATATTTTTACATGGAAAAGCTGTCAATAGATATTCAAAATAGACGAGACATTTTTTGTTATCATGCAAAAAGTTTTAATTTGCAGAGGAAATAATTAAAAAAATACATAAATAATTCCCTTCTTTTGAAATACTGCAAAATTCGAAAAATTAAAGTCACGGAACAACCGTGTACAGTTAAGTAGTGCCATAAAATTGCAACAGGTTTTTAAAAGTGGACACTATCATTTAGTGTCACCTATCATTATCATAGCATCGGGTAAGATATGTATAAATTTCATCATCCTTATTGCTATATAATACACATACTATAAAGACAAATTAAAATAATTGCCAGAGGGTTTACTTCCTAAATAGACCACATGCAAATGATAAACACGACGTGACGTTGATTTGTTTAATGATCCATTTTTAAAATAATCATTATTTTTGTATACACGAAGGCCAATGGCGCCCAAATATACGGCCAAGGGCTACGAAGGCTGAAAACTTGTTAGCTGGATAGTGATCACAATTAAACAGTTAATTTTAATTGTATCATTCGCCCACACATAACTTGAAATCAATTAAAATGTAGATGGAAACATTTATATTCAACAAGACTACCTTTACAACTATACGAGGAAAAAAAGCCTGGAGCTTTGGCATTATTTCTATAAGCACTTGTTGCGTCTAATCAATTAAAGATGTTCTGATTACGTGAGAAAACTCACATAATGAGTTAAATAAAAATAAAATAGTTGCATCCTGAGAACTTTGCCTATGCAGAAAGGAGTAAGCCATTTAAAACATAATGTTGTACTTGCATATAGATTGTTTTCGTAACAAACTTTAGTGTTTTATCGATAGTTTAAAAGTAATTTCAATTTTTATTGAGATTTAAAAACCTCATTTAATATTAAATCATTGGAGAAAATAATATTAACATAACCTAAATGAAACATGAAAACGGAAAAAACAACAGAAAATAAAAAGATTTCAGTCGCATCTGGGATTCGAACTCAGGACCTCTGCCTATCCGGGGCAACCGCTTAACCAACTTAGCTAATGAGACCAGTTCAATTTATGTCATCTTCATCGATATCATATCTCAATTCAAGATTTGTCAAGATTATTTTCCATTGTTAATCCCATATTATTGGTAGCTATCTTTATAATGATTACAAAGTTCTTAACGAAGACAATTGTAACCTAGACAGTGTCTCTGATTAATATCCCGGATAGGCAGAGGTCCTGGGTTCGAGTCCCAGATGCGACTGAAATCTTTTTATTTTCTGTCGTTTTTTTTTCTGTTTTCATGTTTCATTTAGGTTATGTTAATATTATTTTCTACAATGATTAAAAGTAATTTCTTTTGGGCAAAGCTCTTTTGTCAGACCTCTAGTTGGTTTAATGTTGGCCGATTTAACAGAATTAAACTGAATTTATTGAATTGGTACGGTATTTACGCGGCAACCATGTAAAAAGCATAAATGATAACTAACATTCCCTGTTGGATTGTAATTCCATTACAGGGAATGTAACAAAAAGCTCACGTGTGAACACTTTAATTGGATTCCATGCAAAAAAGGTTGGAAAGCAATAAAAGAACTCGGTCGTGAACGAAGCAATAAACACACTTACCGTAGAATTGGACTCTAATGCCCTTGTGGACACGTGAACATTCATAAGGACAAGATGGAAGAACTTTTAACAGTCGACAAAATATGAACAAACAAATTGTGGTATATAATAAAAGGGTTTATAATATTACCAGTTTACGTAGAAATTATATAATTAGATCGTCTGTTATAAATAAACCGTTTTATAAATTGAATAATAATAGTTATTATTTATTTCATTTTATTTTATTTTAGTACATAAACAAGCAATATGCCCAAAACTCACATCCATTATTTGATATTATTTAATATTCCTACATATTTTACTGTAAATTTCAGAAATGTGTTACAATTTATGTCATCAAGTCTCAGTACATAATATCACTATAATTTCCAAACAATATAATGCAAAATACGGAGCAAACAAAAATTGATTGGGCCCTTTTCAATACTATGATTGAGAAGGGCCCAGTAGTCAATAAAACGGCTATCTGTATTTAATTGAAGTAATTGTCAAGACTTGATTCAATGATGAAAAATCATGTTAACCCTATTTATGTGTCTCTGAATAGTGGCATTGAAAAAATAACAATCTAGTTAGTGATTTACTGTATACTAAGCTTGCACGATACTATGTAAGCCCTAAGGGCAAAATTTAATAACTATCGAAAATAATATATGTAAAGTAAAATCAAATTAAAATTACGAAACATGAACATTATGAACTTTGAGTCAGATAAAATTTCGGTTAACCCTTGCGTACCGTGGATATATTTGAAAATATGTAAATGTCTGGATTTCAGATTTTTTTTCCCCCCTATCTTCTGAAAAATGAAAATTGATAGTTTTCGTTTACCAATCGCTGGCAGTATTATGCCTCTATTTTCTAATTGGATTTTAGCTACTCGTTCAGGCGACGGTCATGTTAGTAAGTCTCAGTAGTTAGTTGCTAGCTATAAGCCACTAGTTTTAAATCTTAGCTGTAAGCCTTTAGTAAAAAATGTAGGTTATGTGATACGTCTTAGTGTTAAGTTATATTACCATAATTGAGTTGTAAGGCGCTCTTGGGTTGATTTTCCCATGAAAACGGCGTTATATAAGTAATCCATTTATTATCATTAACTGCAACAATAATTTATGTTTTGAATGCCAATAAGATATGAATTAGCCACCAAGACTAAAAGCACAATCACCGTAATAATTTTCATGCCCTTATCTTAGTAGGGTCGAGGAGAACGCGTTGTTTAGGCAGGGCGCATCCAGGTAACCATGTCTTGCGTTACCTATGTGGTTCGTTCCGCTGAAAGCCGAGTCTTTAAGAGACTAGACTAAAAGCATTCGATTGAATCCACTTATATACTATGACTTTATAAAAATCAATATTCATATTTCAGCGGTTTGTTATGTTTTTTTTTCATTGTGCAGTAAATTTCAAGGATACAGTATGTGAAGTATGCGGATACACAAGACAATGTTTACAGATGCTAAAACTGATTTATTGTACGTGTTTAAAAAAACGCGAAAAATGGCAGTGATTTATGGAGATCACTAAAATATAATCGCAAGTATAAAATCAGATTAGGAATGGCTACATTATATACCGGTTGTAAATATAGTATATTATAACGTAAGCAGCTATAAGAATGTTTTGGCCGAGACATGACGCATCGGAGGACGATTGTGTGTTCAAAACGTTTTACACAGTTTTCTTTTCATTTTCGGAAAAAAACAATTAAAAAATAACTTCAATTAAAAATCCATATAACACATAAAAGGTGCATCAGCAAAATGGATGAATGCCTATAAACAGTTAGGTACATTTTAATTTCGTACCGTACGTATATTTGAAAATACATAGATTTTCTGAATTTTTTCCTCCCTATTTAGAGCTAATAAAAATTCGCGATTACAGTTTTTTTTATTGCTGGCATTTTTATGCGCCACCCACAAGAGCGCCTCTGTCTGTATGGACCACAGACAGGGGAACTATATAACTACCCGGTTGGGCAACTTTGTGAGGCGGGTTAATGAGGGGTCTGAAGGAAAGGATTTGTTAATACGGGTCTTGAAGAGGTCCGGATTAAATGTAAGAGGAAAGACAAATGCCGGTAGCTCGTTCCACATACGAGTCAATTTACACAAAAACGAGCCGGCGAATCCGTTCTCATGAAGCCAACATCAACTGTCAACAGGTGTTCCGCATTACTAGCTTTTTCATTGGATTAGCTACCCGTTCAGGCAGTAGCCATTTTTATATTTTGAAATATAATTTTTGTGTTTAATCTCGAATTCCGTACCTTTAAATTGTTCTTTTAATGTAAGTTTTGAAGGAATGTTTCTTTGTTCAATTTTTATGTAATTTTAAAAAATATATAAAAATGTCGTATTTTTATACAGTGCATGTGATTATGTTTTGTCATTAAGTGAAACATGCCCTTCGAAACCTAATGTTGAATTAAATGAATTTAGAAATAACTTCCAAAGTATTGAAAATAAATACAACAAACATTTTTAAATAATTATATATGAATATGATGTAAAACAATTTAGTTAAATAAAATTTACTTGCGCACGCCGGGATTTCAACCTTAAACCACAACCTTCGGACTCGTGGTATTATTATAGATGTATTGTATAATTATAATAATAATTGGATAATTTGTACAGCGCCGTATTTGTGAAAAATCATCTCAAGGCGCTATATGTGCCTTTGGATGTCCAGGGGTAAGCCCCTTCGAAGACCAGGAGGTTGCAACGCCAATATGTAAATAAAAAGAATTTGTTTTTACCTCAATGAAGGAGAGCATTTTTAAAAATCTCTTGGTAAAGTCGTAAAAAATATTCAAATTAAACATTAATGCAATGAGCAAATGACTGTAGCTGTCATGTCGATTGTAAATAATAAATAGATGGATTATTTACTTACAAAATGGATCAAATCAGAACAAGTAGATATTTGCATATTCGCTTGTTTGCGCTATACCTAATGCAAAAACAATCAATCTTAGTTTTGTTCAAAACAGGTATTTAGAATACCTGTGCTGATTCATTGTTGCTGTTATAAAAAAAAGATTTTTAAACGAATACGACTTCATGTATAATATTTTCAATACAGGTTATAGAAACAGGTGGTTGCATCCAACTATGACAGACTCATTATAAATACATAATAATAATAATAAAAATGAAGTGGCCGGAAGCCTGGCGGGTGGGACACTCAGCTAGTAGCACAGGACGAATTAATCCGTTTATATATATAATTTTTTACATTAACTCATAATGAATTTTACTCGGGGCCTATGTTTTCTTTGACTCCCATGTTGTAGGAGGGAGGAAACGCAGAGGCCCGGAAAATCATTCCACAGCCAGGCTGTTGAACTTAAGAACAAGTCGTAGAAATGATCCGTTTTCACGTGACTAGTGTCAACCATCCGCAAATGTTGGACGCGCATTTGGCTAGTTCCCCGACTATGCACCGGTGCCGAAGGGATCAATGACGCCAGTTCTTCAGAACATCTTCCATTGAAATACCGGTAGAACTGGGACAGCATTCCCACCTGACGCATGTGCTCTAAAGATTGCAATTCGTTTTTTTTATGATAGAGGAATCTAACAAACGAACTGCCCGTTTCTGCACAGAGTCAAGGGTTTTTCAGGTATTCTGGGGATCCAGACCAGAATTGGCAAACCAAATTCAACAGTGGGGCGCACTAAAAATCAAAGGCCATACGATGGAACATTATTTCCCAGAGTTTATTTTAAAGACACAATGTAAGGTAAATATTTTAAGGTAATTAGGAAATACCATACTATAGTAATTTGGTATAAATACGTGGTATTTTGCAGTAAGTCGCATTATCTATAAAATTTTCGACCTAGTTAAACACCTTGAAAGAACGATGTCAAATAAATTAAAAGAAAAATCCAATCAATGTCACCCGGCTTCATATAGTGGTAATGAACTGAATCTGGGTTCATTGATCAAAATCATAGGATAAAATAAATGTGAATAATTAAATACGCGGTGTAAAGATCTTATGGAGAATCGAGTATCAAGTAACGTCAATTTGGGAGGCGGATATGGATACCGCCGCCCGGGAACCATTCATTGAATAACCAACACCTCTGCCATAGCCTTGCACCGCAGTGGAGGGATGAATTAATACGTCGATAACTCCTGGATACAATTCCCACCCACTCCTCATACCCTCTTCATTCTCAGAACTTCCTCTACTTCCTTGAAAATACCCCCCACACAGCATCTCCAAGATGTCATAGGCTCTTAGGGAAATTATTTTCCTCACGGCCTCCTGCGTAGTTGATATTTTTTAAAAATCTTGATTAGCAACAATTATTATTGTTTACAGTCACGAATATAAGAGAATTGGTTGGAGAACACTTTTAATTTATGCCTTGTTAGTCAATGTAGGCTTAATTAAGATAAGATTATGAATTATTCATGGAAATTATCTGAAAAATCATGTCGTTTAAAAAAAATCCCGTTCTTTCAATTACAACACAGCAACATCTCGATAATGCAAGTCAAAATAAGAAGAAGAATAGTTTCGATGAAAGTTCCGATTTAGAAGATAACGTGTTTAGAAACGAATGTTAAGTCGTAAAAAATAAGTAATCTTCATTTCTAATTCGACCTTGTGAAAGAAGGGCGTGTATAAAGAAAAATAAATTAACCCCGAATTGTAAAGCGCAAAAAAAACATAAAAATATTTTTAATCATTGTCTATGAACCCGAAATAAATAACAAAAATGAAGCGAACGATATAACAACTATCTACGGGTAATAAACAACGTTTTCAATTATTGACAAATGAAAAGCAGCTGAAAAATCAATTCGGATTTCGGATTGCGAAATTAGTTCTGCGAATCGGGAGCTTCGCCAAAATCTTACAAATGCTGGACGAACAATGAAATTCTAGTTGGTTTTCCTATTGTGGATCATTTTCCTTTTATATTACTATTTTCTTTATTCGTCTCAAATGACCATAACCAAAGATTTGTAATCCGCATTACAAAAAAGAAAAACATTAAAGTTACGTAATGTTCGTGAAAAAATTAAACTACACACTGTTCTTTTTTTAAAATTTATCTTATCGACAAGTTACAGAAAAACCTTCACAGCATTTTCAACTTTTTAAATGTTTTTGTAAAACATGCGTAGAACGGTCAGAAATGTGTAATATTTTGATTAATGCTAAGCCCATGCAAATTAAAAATAAAAAAGTAATAAATATTTTTCTCTTCAAAAACACCATGTTGATCGTATTGCACAATAATATTATTTCGAATTAATAAATAATAACTCTTCGACGTCCCTCTCCCCGTTAAATTGCCTTGAGTGTGGTATTTGATAGGACAACTCGTATATTACATCAAATGGTAGCTCACCCCAAAGGCGTAAATCTTGCATCCAGCATTGCATTATGTAGAGTAGTGAGTTATCACTTGAGCGAACAGACTAAGTTGTAATGATTTTTAAGGGTATAAATTTTGCATCTTTAATGCACCAATAATTTTATATAGGTAGGTATATTTAATACACAATACAAAAATACTTCAATGGGCACAATAATAAGAAGAAAAAAACTACATAGATTAACCTACGTTATTATGGACCATTATATAATTACGATACCTGTAAGTTTTTTCGTGAAAATATTAATTTAATCATTACTATTGTGCATATCCCTACCCATATCGCGTTCGACACCACGTTTCAAGTTATGTGGGTCAAGATTTTATTTTATATCGCATTCAGGTACATGCTTCGAAGATTAATTCTAACAGCAAGTTCCTCAACCTCTTCACAGCGAATGGCTTTATAATACAAAACGCAATCCCACGATCCGATTATCCGGATGACTTGCGCTGTTTCTCGTATACGCGAGAGATTACCAAGGTCGAAGACAATACCAGTAGAATACATTAATTGAACCACCTGTGAAAGAGAACACTCATACAGAAAAATAAATTGTATTTATTGTTTGTCACAAATCTTTTAACGCAAAATTCATATATGGGGACATACGTAAATTATGTGCCAAATATGTGACACGTGTATACAGGTTAGCAATATCTTTAAGGCTAAGGCTGCTCTCTGACGGTTCGGTGAGGAATGAATATTTCACTCGCTACTGGAGACACTGCGCAGAAAAGTCCCACAATGGACTGCGTTGCAAACCGTTACCGTACTTTAGCAAACTTGACTTTTCTGTGCAGTGTCTGCAGTAACGAGTGAAATGTTCATTCTTCACCGGACCGTCAGAGAGCAGCCTAAACGAAACGTAATACGCGTTCACAGAAGTCCCCAATTTAAATACGCTTTTAGCACGTAATGCTTTTAAATATTGAAATGAATTGTTTGTTAGCGGGTGTTCACACGGTATATGTAATGGAATAAATTATCACTTTAGATTTACAGTTCAAGTCCTTCAAGGAACTTATAAAAGTACAAAATACAAGTAATATATACAGTACTTGAAAGTTTCTTGAAAAACTTCAACTTTAAACTTACAATAACAATTTATTCCATTGCATATCCATATGTATAATTCATCTATATGTATGTTTTCTCTTAGATTTTAGAATTTTTTATTAATTTATTGAATTATAATTTTCGTCTAATTATATTTTAACATAATTACGAAAACTCAATCAAAATATTTAACAAACTTACAAAAAACTTGACCTAATTTATAATTCATACATAAAACCATGCACAATGTGACCTTAGAATGAGGTACCCCAGTAAAGTCACATTTTTTTTAATTTTTTGTAAAACATTATGAAATAAATCTCAATATTTAAACGAATTAAGTGCTAAAATAGTATTTTTTCTAAAATATTTGAATTAGCGCCATATGTGAGCCCGTTTCAGTTTAATTTAACCTTAGCGGTTCTCAACACCAGCGACCATATTCATATAAGAAGTATTACGAATTCTAACATTCAAATAATGATCTTAGCTGCAAATCGCAATAAATCGAAAACGCAACCTAACCTAACTAATGTATAATTTTTTTTTAATCGATTTCCTTAGATGGTTTGAAAGCACGGAACACGTAGAGCGAAAGAACGAAGAAAGGAGTGTAAGAAGAATATATGACGCGAATGTGAATGGAAGAAGAAGCTGGGGAAGCCCGAAGAAGACCGTGGCACGATCAAGTGAATCAAATACTAGAGTCGGGCCATGTCTGAAGTCGAAATAATACTAGAGAATGTATGAGACGATGTATGAATGTGAATGAAGCAAGAAGTGTATGCCAAGATCGAGTTGTTTGGCGGTCCGTCCTTTTTGCCTACTCCTGCGGAGAAACGGCGTGATGGTTAGTTAGTTAGGTTTAAAGTTGAATTCCTTCAAGAACCTTATAAAAATACTCTATTTATTAGTGTTGCAATAAAATATTGTATTTTTATGGGTTTCTTGAAGGAATTCAGCTAAAGACCTAAAATAAAATCTATTTCATATTCTGTATGTTCAACAAACAATTCATCTCAGTATTTAAAGGGATTACGA
This sequence comes from Halesus radiatus, assembly GCA_022606495.2. NCBI lineage: Eukaryota > Metazoa > Arthropoda > Insecta > Trichoptera > Limnephilidae > Halesus > Halesus radiatus. The sequence continues at coordinate 79,851 of JAHDVE020008069.1, read as the reverse complement.
AAAATATTTTTTCTAAAATATTTAAATTAACGCCATCTGTGAGCACTAGCTTGATAATCGTGTTTCGAATGCCTATAAGTACTTTGTGATGAAACATTATTAAATACAACAACCTCGTAAATTTTAATCAAATTGATGTACTCAGCCAAAGATTAGTCAGCAATCTCATGAACTCAAAAATATCGAATTAGAAATTTAAAGAAATGGTGTTTAGGATGCAAACTTTAACAATATCAGAGTATCATTCTTATCAATAAATTACTACGGTACGGTATTATACAATAAAACATAAAAGCCCCATGGACGTATTTGCATACATACAACGAAAATACAGTGCTAAGTGATTGCCAAAACCAGAGAGATTCAATAAACAAAACAGACAAAAAAGAGAGCAACAAATTACTGTCAACTTAATATTTGATTATATGAGATAAGTTTGATAATATGGTTTATCGGATGGGTTAAAATGGATGGAACTGCATTGCAAAATATCACCAAATAAGCACAACATTTATATTCAGCCTATGCGCGGGAGATATCGCGAAGGCCTCATGCCAGAGGTTATTTGCGTAAGGTCAGGACGTAGATTCAACTAACTGTTTGTGTTTACATATCAACTTGAGACCTCCAATGGCCGATGCGATAAATTAAATTAAAAATTAGCAATAACTTTATTGATGCATGAAAAAAAAAATCACAGCGGCTTTAGGCAACATTACCGTTATTTATTTTGTAACCATTGAGAGTGTTAGATACTCTCATCGTCTTATTGGCCTGGTGAAAGACCAGCATTCAGAATAAAAACTTGAAATGGCTTTAGATGGGTTCGGTAACCAGATTTGAATAGCCAGGTACCTACTTCCCAACCTTATTCTTTTCATCTCCTTCCCCTCAAAACATACCCCTATTGGGGATGCCATGTTCCCACTGGCTTAGGGCAATTAGAATTCTTGCATGGTGTTCACAAAAGATGTGCACATTATAAAGAGTCTCAGATATTTTCTACTTCCTTCTTAACCTTTTGGTGTTCAGCTTTGCTTATAAGCCTTCCTTAAATATCTTTGTTTTGTCGCTTCTTGACGGCCTCCTTGACCCTTCTGAAGGTGGCAGTTCTCTTTTAGTAATCAGTCTTCTTGACGGCCTCCATGGTCGAGGGGTAAGGCTCTCGACTACGAATCCGAAGGTCGCGGGTTCAATTACCGGTGTGCGCAAGTAAATTTTATTTAATTAATTTGTGCTGTTTCACTATTAATTAATTAAAAAATAATATGTAGTATATTTACGCACGTTCCAAAGATACGTTGGAAGATACTCTCAGTATCGCCCTGGTGAAAGACCACCATTCAGAATTGAAAGTTGCTGGAAATGGCTTACAGCCGTGTTTGATGACCAGATCTTAATAGCCAGGTATTTTCCCACCTTCCTCTTCCCTTTCTCCTCCCCCTTTCCAATGCCTTCAGCCTCACAACATTCCCCAATTGGGGATGCCATAGTCTCACTGGCTCCAGACGGTTGGGAGCAGTTGAGACTCTTGTGGGGTATTCATATAAAAAAAAGTCCACCTTATCTGTTGGCGAATTTAGCTCCTTTTTCTCAACCATCGATATTGGAACTTCACCAGCAGCTGTCGTCTGCTAGTCATGCTACGTGCCCAGCTCAGATTTGAAGTTGTTTATTGAGTGCTTACTTCTATGTCTTCTAGTTGTTCCCCAGTTAGTTTGGGATAAGGATCAAACGATCGGCTAAATTACTATTTGCCAATTCGTGCTATATCAGAACTAGCACGAAATCAACAAGTTACCAATAACAAAATCTAACTAGGCATAATTGGCTATCCTCTACATATGGACGAAAACAAATAAATTGCTATCTAAAAACCATTAAATCGCATTAAACATATCTGATATACTATATCTATTTGAATTCTATAAAAAAATTACCTCGGCACAAAGCCTTTCAATTTCGTAATATTTCATGACGTGTCAATAATTTTTTATTCATTCTATGTCCTTGCCCCCCAAAAATCGGTGATCACATTATATGAATAATAGATTTCAGTAGTCGAGTTAATTGGTTAGAATATTTATTGCATATTGACTTGATTGAATTGAAAATCAAAATGTACATAAAATGCAATTAAAAAAATAATAATTCATACGATCTCCAAGTAGTGTCAGTACAAAACTAAACCTTCTTGCGAAAATAATGCCTAGATTTCAAAGTATGGGACCAAATCATGGGAAATTAGGTTCGAAAAATAGAATACTCATTGTGTTTTCCGGGTCAATTTTAAATCGAATTTAGTCAGTTTCTTTGAATTTTAATTCTAAAAGGTAAAGTCGTCGTATACAAGTACATGTTGGGGCAATTCTCAAAAAAGTTTCAAACCCCTGCTCTAAAACATATCAAAACATGTTTTCGTAGAATCGCATTGCAACTACGCAAATTGAAACAAAATGATTCTAATAATCGATAAGGTTATTGCTAATTGATATTGGACAACTTCCAAGTATTATGAGAGAAAAATCAAGGATTAACTTTCAAATTTAGAACTTTGAACAAACTTTTTTCTTTAAATTGTAAAAATCAACGAGTTTTTTTTTCTATCTTTTCGAAATATAGTCATTCAGAAACAAGAGTTATAACGTCTCATCGACCTAATGAGATTTCAAAGGAAATTGACACTTCACTCCAATTATCGTGTTTCAGTTTCCAATCAAATTTTCTCACAAAGAAAAAGCATCGGTTCACATACGACGACGTGTGTAGATAGTCCTGACCTTCTCAATAAAAAAATTATAAGCTACTAGTATATTCTGTTTATGAAAAGCAATGGCAATGCACAAAGCGGCATGGGTCTTCGTCAGAGCGTTTATCTGCTCCACAAGACATGGTGTGTGTATTAAATATTCACATCGCATAGCAAATCACCGATTATAACCATCGTGAGAGTCGAATAGGCTCTTCCGCATTCTGACCACGAGCCAATTCATTACCAACGAGTGACCTTGGACTTCATATTTTATTTTGTGCTAACAATGCCTGAATGTTACAATGCAATTTTTTGCTAGTTATACCATGTGTGTTTTTCTACATTACGCAAATACGTAACATCAAAATAGGAACAGTGTGATTGACGTTATCTCATAAGAGTGACCTTCCAAAATACTGCAATCGGACGCTCCTTTTCCGGCCCGAGAAACGCAGAAACTGACAGACTAGGCTCTCCATAGAAAATATAATATACTCGTATGTTATAACAGAAACAGGGCGCTTTAGTGCGGTGGGACCTCAAAAGATATTGTGTTCAACGTCATATGGTTGTTTGTAGAACTCCAGATGTAATTTATAAATTTTTGCGTATTTTCCCAATTTTCCGGAGTTGAAATAGGCATACAAACCATGATATACAAGAGAGACTTTTGTGGTACAGCGAAAAGAGGCTTTGGGGTCAGAACGTCAGAGGTTGGGGATTCAAAATCCGGAGAAAGATATATATATATTATTTTTTTTCAAAGAAAAACAAACATTGCCGGTTACGAATAACCTGAAAATATTTGAAAAATTCATACCACCATCACAGTAAGCGGAAGATGTTGTTTGTGTCGTGATGGAGGACTTAGCCAGCCGAGGAATTGAACTTACGACGCCTGGGTGGGACCCAGACGTGATGCCAACTCAGCCACTGCCCGGTCAAGTTTTGAAATAAATTCTAAATGCGCATTAGCACTGTGGTGAGAGATCACCAATCAAAATCAAAATATCTTCTAATCCTTCCTCCTCTCTTTAGTATCCCTATTTATTTCCACCTCTTAAGTTGTCGTAGTGCTTGTTCTCGTTAACTAGCGGTCGCGACATATCAAACCTATACATTTCTTTCAGTATGTTCACGTCCAACACGCGACAAACGCGAGCGCTGTTCCCGCGATTTGTCAAGTCGAATGCGTTGTTGAAAAATTCTGTTCCTTTATATATTTGTGTATTTTTAGCTTTGGTGCAGTTTTTCTTTTTTCTAATTTCAAGTGTAATTAACTTTTGTTCATGTTTTCTATTTGTATTTTTTCATGTGATTTAAAAATGATGTACTTGTACGTAAAAGAGCTCTGAGGGTTTAAATAACGAAAAAATAAAAACAAATGCTTACATCGAACAAGAGTTTTAGATCGCGATTCATGTGCCGCGCTAGTCCAAATCAAATGGTTTTAAACTTGTTGCTAGCGATTGCTAAATTTTCTACAAATTTGAAACGTGATAAGGTGAAATTATGAAAGAATTATGTGCCAACACCGGCAACCCATTGGACCCGAGAAGTGCTAAAATTTAGTATTATAATTTATGATTCAAAATATATTGTAGCTTGAAGCTAGAGGTCGGGTCGGTAAAATAATGTAGATTAGAGGGATGCGATCCTTCAAAATAAATGGCAACACCGTGGTGGCTAATAGGAAAAATAATGCAGATTTTTTTAAAGCAGAAAGGTCCAAGTTAATATATTTTACTTTAACAATACGGTGTTCAGAATTTAGTGATACCTTCTGAAAAGAGATGATTCTACATTATACATTAACTATTATATATTTTAAAATGATTTTTTTTTATTAAAAAACATTTGTAACTTTTTTCCACTTATTTATTTTCGACCGGACCGGTTTCACCCTATCACGGGCATCCTCAGACTGGCACAATGAGTACTAAATCTATGGTATGTATAGCATCGACGTCGGGAGTGAGTTCCCTGCTTTCTAATATTGTTTTTATTACTTGAAATTTGTTTTATTGTTGACGGTACTGTTTACTATATATATGAGTATATAAATAAGACATTACAAAGAAACATATCATAAGTACGTAATATTTAATTCCTGGAAAATGTATCTCACTGTAACCAATGTACTTATTTTGTTTCCATCATAAATATTTAAAAAAATATATTATACATACATATACATAAACATTAATCATTCGCGAGTTAGCTCGCGTGTTGTACGTGAACATGCTGAAAGAAATGTATAGGTTTGATATGTCGCGCCCGCCTCCGCTAGTTAACGTGAACATCCACTCGCCACAAGTCGCGAGGTAATTCGCGCTCCCGAGTTCAACGTGAACACGCACATGGTCTCACTGTCTCCAGTGTAAGTCTGTTGCGAAGTATCACATAAAAAGTTCGGCAAGGCAAAATGATACAAAAAATCTAAAAAGTTGAAAATTTATTTAATATCGAAAAAAAAATTGTAACTCAGCTGTAAAATAATTAATTCATACAAAGTCAATTTTTTAAATAGATGAAAGGTCGTAACTATCTTGAACGAGGTTAATATACATCACAGACCTGTAATTTATTCTACACTAGCACCACAATGACCAACTTTACGATGTGTGATGTTTTTTTAAACTTCGGCAGATGTCGGTCTGCGTCCAATACCAATCCAAATGTCGAGAGTTAAAAGGATTTATTTTACCAAAACCACCGTGAAATGTCACGAAAGGGAACACGCACACTTCATTCGAGGAAAAAACTACTAGACTTACTTGAATAAATACAAAGTACAACGTAATTTTTGCGCTACTTACTCCTAGCGAAAAAAATCGTGTCAAGGTCGGAAAAGCAGAACGGGAAACGCCTTGAAATTCCCGAGGAAAATCTCTATGAAGTGTTTTCTGTTGGAATATTTATTTAAATTGAATGAAAGTCCGGGAAAACTTTTCCGAGGCTGAAAATTTAATAAACACCTGAAGAAAAGGTGGATACGAGAAAGTTTTCAAGGAATACACGCAACGGCATAGGTATAATATTATACACTTGTTTTATTTTTACACTATTCGCTTTTATACTCGTTTAGCATTTACTCACAATTTATATAATGTTATCTTTTCTGCTTTTCCATCTTTTTAACGGTGTACAACTGTGTTATTGAGATGTATTGTTTTCAAACAAATTCATTAAAAGAGAAGAATAAGAATGTCCCGTAAATGAAATACTCCACTGTAAATTTATAAAATGATTTATCTTAGTACGGGGTTCCTTTATTTATTATAGGTTTAAATTTTATGAAAGAATTCCTAGAACATAAATCACGCACAATCTTGTAGCAAATACACTAATTATTCACCGTTTGAAATCGTTCCCTAGTTACATTGCAGGTTTATGCTAAATTAATGCCAAATTACAATATTACCTAAATCTCGCCGGCTTTCCTTGAGAAAGGTTTGCAACAACTGTAAATTACCATTAACAGCCAATTACCAATAGCAAATAGTTCGCAGGGAATGTGAGAATGTGACACGTAAAGTCTGCTGTGCGAAAATGTTTATGATAATTAATTCTAGATTAGATACCAACTAACTATGATAAAATACACATCCATCTGACATAACGACTTAACAATGTTTTTTTTTTAATTTTAATTTTATTGATTTCACTTTAAGTTTAGCGGTTAATTTGTTAGTGATAGTTGGATTAGATACAAAATTATTTAAAATACTAAAATGAAATTTTTTTAGACATTTCGTTATCGTAACAATAAAATATAAATACTTTGTTGTCGGTACATAATATTTATGTATTGCATAAACCACAACCGCATTGTTTTAACGTTAAAATTAATCTTGTTCTATCTATGTAGATACTTAATAATATGTTATTTTGTTTGTATATCTGTTTAAAAGCCATGTGGTGATTGATAAGCAATTAAATAAATAAAGTGACGTATATAACAAAATATTTATTTATTTATTAACCGGGTAGTGGCCGAGTGCTTCAAAGCGCCGTATTCCCACACAGGAGTCGCAGATTCAATCCTTTGCCAGCCAAATCGACAATAATTGTAAAAGCAACAATTTCCGCTTATAACGATTATTGATGGTAGCAGGAGGAATTAAAATCTGGTAAAGTTATTAATAACCTAGGAATACTTAATAATAGTAATGATTGGATTATTTCTACAGCGCCGATTTCGTGAGAAAATCACCTCAAGGGCGCTTTACAACTAATTGATTGAACCTATAACGACTTATAACTAATAACTTACAACTAATATTTATTACTAATGGCTTATTACTTAAAACTAAGATTTATAATTAATGACTATATACTAACAACTAACTAATGATGCATATAACTAGTGACTAAGACGTATAGCTAGCGATACACAACTAAGACTTATAACTGGTGACTTAAAACTAATACATATTTATGACCAAGTGGGTCAATTCACAATACTGCTATTTATACTTAGATATAAATAAATATATTTAAACATATCAGTGTTCTGCTAGTGTTTTTTATTATTATAAAGAACATTAACCATAGTAATTAACATCACACAATCCTAAATACTCCTTGTATTTTAAAGCCAGGGCAACGTCAAATTACATTAATTCAGAGATCCTTGATAAACCTACAAATTTCAATAAAATAAATTCTTTCAATGAAAAACGTGATTAAAATTTCATTACAGAGCCAGGGCTGTGTTGAGGGGGAAATACATGGAGGTGCGGAAGTGGGAGGGAGTAAGGGTTGGGGTGGAGGGATAAAATACCGTTAATCGTGTTGTTAGTCACGTGACAGTGCGGGCTGGCTGGGTCAAGGTCTCCAAAGGTCAGCCTAGGTGACCTCATATATATAAGAGAGAAATAATAATGGCGCTGGAAAATGCGGGGGCGGTTTCACATCGCTGAAAGAAAAACGACTGCAGTGAAGTAGGTAGGCTATAAAATATGCTAGTAGAGTGGCAGAAAGGAACGTGTGGTGACTGAGTGTATTTTATTGAGTGAGGTTAGTAATATTTCACTCGATTTATTCGAGTACTTATGCAAATGATGAAGTGGTGCAGAGTTTACAATGGGCTAAGAGTATCGGGAGATGTTCCACGCGTATGGATTCTTATGGTACTAACTAACTAACTAACCATCACGCCGTTTCCCCGCAGGGGTAGGCAGAGAGGACGGACCGCCAAACAACTCGATCTTGGCATACACTTCTTGCTTCATTCACATTCATACATCGTCTCATACATTCTCTTCTATTATTCCGACTTCTGACATGGCCCGACTCAAGTATTTGATTCACTGATCATGCCATGTCTTCCTCGGACGTCCTCGGCTTCTTCTTTCATTCACATTCGCGTCATACATTCTTCTTACACTCCTTTCTTCGTTCATTCGCTCCACATGCCCAAACCATCTAAGCGTCCCTTTCTTAATCTTACTCATTACGCTTACATCAGCCTTGCATTCTTTACGAATTTCAATATTTTTCACACGATCATACATGGTTTTACCACACATTCGCCTCAGAGATCTCATTTCTACGGCATTCAGTTTACTTTCATCCTTCTTCTGCCATTTCCATGCCTCACTGCCATACATCAGGGTTGGTATCAGCACTCCATTGTGGACTGCTAGCTTCGCTTCTTTGGACAACTTTTTGTTAGCGCCAACCGCGTTCAGTCCTCCATTAATGGAGTTTCCTGCATTCACCCTTCTTTCAATATCCCTATCAGTCTTTCCATCTCTCGTAAACATACTTCCCAAATATACAAACTCATCGACCTGCTCCAAGTATTCGTCATTCATAACTATATTGCACACTGTTTTCGCAATCTCTCTTTCAAACACCATGACTTTAGACTTACTTACATTCATCATTAGCTCGTTCTTCATGCATACTTCATTCATCCTAGATACAAGGGACTGTAAATCTTCCATACTGTTAGCAATCAGCACCGCATCATCCGCATACAACAGGCAACATACTTTCAGATTACTCATTTTCGCGCCCAAGCCCACCTCTTTCAATTCTTGCATACAATTATCCATGTATAGATTGAATAACCACGGTGACATTACGCAGCCTTGCTTAACACCTTTTGTGATGTCAAACCACTCCGTAAAATCACCGTTTACCCTAACACATGCAACGCTTTCCTCGTACAGAGACGCGATTGCCTGTATGAGATTCGTATTCACTTCATACTTGGACAATACCTTCCATAATTTTTTCCTATCAACTCGGTCGTACGCTTTTTGTAGATCTACAAAGGCACAGAAGAGTTTCTGTTTTTTTGCCAGAAACTTCTCTGTTAGCATACGCAATGAGAAAATCTGATCCATACACCCCCTTCCGCTCATAAATGCACCTTGCACATCCCATATTTTATCTTTTGTTTTCGTTTGCACCCTTTCAATCAATATCCTACCATACAGCTTTCCAACTGAACTTAGCAGGCTAATAGCCCTGTGATTTCCACATTCCATACGTGACCCTTTACCTTTGTATAGAGGCATGATCACAGCCCTCCTCCAATCTAATGGCGTGTAACCCTCCTCTAAACACTGGTTAAAAAGCTTGCATAACCATGTGAGAATTATACGGCTATCTCCTTTAAAGTATTCAACAGCAATATTGTCGAAACCAACAGCCTTACCATTCTTCATACATTTAATCGCTCTTTTTATTTCATCCATGCTGATTTTGGGATCATTCATGCCATCGTCATTCATACCTGATTCGCCACTGGAACCACTTTCAGTCGGGTTGCTTTCAAAAACCTCTTCAAAGTATCTCATCCATCTCACTTTTATTTCTTTCTCATTCGTTAACATTTTTCCATCTTTTGATTTTATCACTTTCATACATCCGCTTTCTGGACCATTTCGGGACTTTTTGACCTCCTTCCAAAACAGTTTAATATTTTCTTGGAAGTGTTTTGTCATTTTGATTCCTTCTTCCTCTTCCAGGCGTTTCTTTCGTTCTTTCACTCCAATACTTACTCTTTTCTTACATCCCTTGTATACTTCTTTCGCTTTGTTCCGTTCTTCACTAGGAGCATTGCCAGTCGCTATCAGACATAACCACGCTTTCTTCTTCTCTGAGACCAGTACTTTAATTTCATCATCCCACCATGCATCGCCTTTCTTCCTACCTTGCGTACTTATTCCACATTCCTCTCTAGCAGATTCACAGAGACTCACTTTTATGTGGTTCCATGTTTCATCTATACTTAGACCGTTCATTTCCTTCTCATTCAATCTCCTCTCTACACAACTCTCATACATACTTCTCACAATATCGTTTTGTAGTTTTTCTATTTTGACTCTTGTTGGAGTCGACACCGTTTTCACTTTAGAGCGCCAGCCGCGGAAGAGGTTTACTCTCGACACAACCAGGAAGTGGTTGGTTTCAACCTCAGCCCCTCTGAAGACTCTTGTGTCTTCGGTAACAGCTCTCAACCTAGAGTCAATTACCACAAAATCAATAATTGACCTCTCATTTCCTCTTTCCCACGTATATTGGTGGATACCTTTATGATCGAAGAAGGTATTCGATACAAATAGGTTCCACTCTAAACATACTTCAAGTATTCTGTTACCATTGTCATTCGTTCCTTTATCCCCATACATACCTAAAGCCGATTCAAATCCATCCCGTCTAATTCCCACCCACCCATTTAAGTCCCCTGCCATTATAATCCTTTCGTTCAAATTTTTTAGTCCCATTACATCTCTAACGCTAGTCCAAAAATCATCTTTTACTTCATCGCTTTCAGAATTAACAGGAGCATAGCACACAACAAACAACACCCTTGTTGGTTCTTATGGTGATAGGAAAAAATACGATGGGTAATAAGAATTTTTTGTTTGAAAACAAGTCGATCTAGAAACTAAAACGGGAAATTGAACATTTATTAAAATTCTTGTAATTTCCAGCCCATAATTGAAACATGTCGAATAGCAATGGCGATCAATTCGCAAAAAGCAATTTTTACACGGACAACAGTATTTCTAAATTTGATAAAAAATGCTAACCTACAACATTTTCATGAGAAAATTTTTATTTTATTTTATTATTTAACTGGCGGCCTCCATGGTTGAGGGCTAAGGTCCTCGACTACGAATTCGGAAGTTGCGGGTTCGAATCCCGGCGTGCGCAACAAAATTTTGTATAATTAAATTGTGTTAATTCACATTTAATCCATAAATAAAATAATACATATAGTATACTTATGGCATGTTCCAGAGTGGTAAATACTAGGTATAGTCCTAGTGAAAGACCACCATTCAGAAACGAAATATTGATTAAAATGGCGATGCCGTAGTCTCACTGTGCGGTATTCGCAAAAAAAAACTATCCAACCCTCACGCCATTTCTCCACAGGGTGGACAGAGACAATGGATGATAATCATTTTATAATAATAATTTTATCTTTGTACAAACTTGTATTTTTATTTTTATGTGACATCTATATACAGAGCAAATACGGGGGAACTATATCGCTGCCCAGTTGGGAAATGTTGTGAGCCAGGTTAAGGAGCGGGCCGTAGGAAGGGATTTGTTAATGGGGGTCTTATAGAGGCCCGGATTAAATGTAGGAGGAAAGACAGATGCCGATAGCACGTTCCACATATGAGTCAATTTACACAAAAACGAGCCGGCGAAACGACCCGTTCTCATGAAGTCAACATCAACCAACTGTGAGCGGATGTTCCGCTCGTGTCCGTCGAATTTCACGCAAGTGCTATTAACAACGGATTGTCAATCATATTTATAAAAATGGCATTAAAATTTAAGTCATTGGAGATTAAAATCACATATATAAATTTACTCTGTAACTTATACGCTTCGATGTATTTGCCCAAATATTATGTCCCTATCTCTGTACCCTTATTTAATCTGTAATGCAACTGAAGTTTTTTTAGTTTTTTAAAAAAAACTTGGTGTAATTAATTTTAAGAACAATCTGTACTATTAAAATCTAACAGCTTAACATGGCCAAGATCGCCCTTAATGACCTCAGAACAGCTTTCACCTAGTGAGGTAGGTAATGTAAATCATGCAATAATATAATTATGTAACATATATTGTGGTTATAATTAAACGTGCCGTATTGTATGAAACTATATAATGTTCTTTCGGTGTCGTGATTAATGCGATTGTGAAGTTGGAAACCACATAATATAACAGGCTGATCAGTGTTTGCATTTGAAACAGCAAGAAAATTGCAGAAATAACATTATTTGACCCATTCGTGTAATGACTAAGTACTTTTAATCTGTTTATGTCGTCTTATTAATTGTTTCTCTTCACACTTGTGACAGCGATGCGCGGGCATTTTCCAACGTCCGTCTGTCAGCCGGGGGGCGAAATTGAAAAGAATAATTGATTCCATACTCTGGCACGAAACGCGAATAAAAGCGGTTTGTTTATCGTCACCAAGACGTCAATAGACGCAGAGACGCCTTCAAGTAAAATAGAAAAGTAATGATGATAGTATTATTAGACAGGGCCATCGACGTTAGGATAAGTAAAATGTTTATTTATTTAATATGTATTTAGAGTATATTATTTTGTTTGCATTTTGAAAAACAAGATTTTTCAAGGAACTGTAAATTTGTTTTCATAAAATGCTAATGCTTTGTGGCCGCCTAATTATATGTAGATAATATCTATAAACATCTAGAGATGTGCGCAAATGTATTATAAATAATAATACAGGCATAAACCAAGATATCTTAAAGCAATAGGAAAAAGGAAAAACCCAAATAATAATTATAGCATAAACAATAGCTAATAAAATTAAACGTACATTCTCCGTGGATCTACAATACAAGTGTTTTGGCATCTTAAATGCATAATTGTATACTACCCACCCCTCCCTACCCGATCCGATTCCTATTGTCACTGGAACAAGAAAGGGCCGAAGACAGTTCGATCTCTAACGCTCGTCGTGCAGGTAACAAAAGGTGTTTAACGCCGCGACCGAAGCATCTGGCCAATTCTGAATTAGTGAAGTTTCAGTGACGTGAAATAAGTGCTAGAAGATCCAGAAGAATCCACGAACAAGGTAGGCCTATTCAATTTCCGTGGCATCCTCCTGTTTCTTTTTCAGTTCTTCCTTCACCCTTTTTTTCTCATCTGGTTCTCCAGATTAATCGTCGCCGGTCTAGAATTGGGATTCTTTCAGAGCTATCGAAACAACAAGTAATTGTTTCCCCTTCTCTTTATGTTATTTCCCACGCCAATACTTAATTATTACTTATATTAAATACATGTTTCTGTATTTGTTAGTTAGATAATTTTTGACCTAAGAAAGGGGAAGCGTTCTTCCGAAACAGGTCGACAATCTAAATAAATTTGGTTTCAATTAAATAAATTCAAGATAAATTCAATTGCATGGAATACAAATACAAAAAGACGATTATTGCATACATCCTCAACAATTATTAATAAGATGTGTCAAGAGTATAAGTATTAGTGAATGTGTGGTGTGTTTTGTATATTCGTTTCTGTTGCTAATTATTTGGAATGGTACTTTCACGATGTTATTGCTGAATTTTTTCGTGAGACAAATTGAATATTTAGTTTTTGTATTTCATGAAGGCTATCTATTTTATCTATGTACCTACTGTGATGTGTTTTGCACCTGTCACTATTGTAATTAAAATTCTTATAACAAAATATGTAAAAGCCCATATAGGGCGTATACAATATATTTAATTATAATTATAACTTTTATTTTAAATATATTACAGCACATCATAAACCATGAAGTTAATTAAAGATAAGTTAACTTCAATTGTGAAGGTTGTTCAGAAACGAATAATTTATATTTGAATTTCGGGGGGTGCTGAAACATCGACAGAAGATATTTTCCTGCCACTGAGAGATCCGTTGTGGATACCTCTTTCTGATACGCGGTATACAATTACAGGTAAGCGGGAGTAATTATGAGAAAGATGCAGGGAGTAAAACTGAGCTATCAGTGGTATACAATTACAGTTAAAGACGGCCTCCATGGTCGAGGGGTAAGGCTCTGGACTACGAATCCGAAGGTCGCGGGTTCAAATCCCGGCGTGCGGAAGTAAATGTTATTTAATTAATTTGTACTGTTTCACAATTAATTCATTTAAAAATAACATACAGTATACTTGCGAACGTTCCAGAGTGGAAGATACTCTCAGTATAGCCTTGGTGAAAGGTCAGTGATTCAGATTTGAAACGTTGCTTGAAATGGCTTTTCGCCGTGTTTGGTGGCCATATATGAATAGCTAAGTTTTTCCCCTCCTTCCTCTACCCCGTCTCTATCCCCTCCCCAATACCTTCAGCCTCACAAAATTCCCCAATTTGGTATGCCATAGTCTTACTGGCCCCAGACGGTTGGGAGCAGTTGGGACTCTTGTGTGGCATTCAAATAAAAAAATATTTTAAAATAGCCAGAAGATTATATAAAAATTACATCTACTTGATTAAATCGATCGTTGCTCGCTCTATTTAAAAACGTTTGCCAATTCGTTGGCACATCCCTTAATGCGAATCTGTCGGGCAAATCAAAAGGAAACATAGCAAGATACACTTTGATTGGTTTGTCGAATTTATTTTATCGATATCGTTCAATACACACTGCGCAGAAAAGAACTACATAGCATATTAAAAAACGTCGTGTACAACGACTAACAACTAGCAACAAGTAGAGCACTTTTTTTAATTTGCAGTAAACGATGAAATATTTTGCCCGTAATTGAAAACAAACGTAGGAACTGTCACGCTACCTGTTTGCCAATGCCCGGTTTACGGCAAACAAACAGCTGCAGTAGGACAAGGCGTAGTTCTGAGCTACGTAGTATCAACGATTGAAATGAAAGGCAGAATGTCGGCGAATGGGGGAAGCAGAGGCATGAGAGCAAATCGAAACTGAATTATCTTACTGAACAACGTTATATTCACGAGTGTCAGAATAGAAGAAGTGTCAACTATAAAGCAGACAGATAGGTTTATCTGAAATAGGTAATACTCTCGAACAGATTTTTCCAAGTCAAAGATACCTACTGTCATTTTCATCATGAGCTATGATATATTTATTTAATTGTCAAAAAGAAAAAAGACAATATTCTTGAATTGTTCAATAAAAAATAAGTGTTGAAGCTCGGGGGAAGCTGGGTAGTAAGCTGTAGTAACTGTTTGTAATATAATATAGTAAGGACACGACTTTTTAACGACAATCTGAACGTTGATAAAACAGTGGCCACAAACTAACGAAAATATGGTCGACAAAGCGTTGTCAAAACAAGAGTCAGACATTATAGACAGGAAACAATGAAGTTATAGAAGGTTACATAAATATATTTATGACCGTTAAAGTTGAAACGTCAGCCAAATAGTCCAGGAGTTCTTCGGCGGAAAGAAGGGCTATAATTAGGGCATAGTGGCATTTTAACAACCCAAATGACAGATACCATTCCCCTGAAACCGGATCGCTGTTGAACATGGACCTGAAGAGTTGGGGAAAGTCTAGATAGTCTAAAACGGTGGAGCAATGGCTATAAAGACATTTGACCACGGAAACAGCGCTCACAACAACAAAAAATATAAAATAAACTTAACATAGACGAGCTTGGTTGAACTCGGCAAGCTGTTATGTAGCCCAAATGGGGTTTTCAAATATAGGACTATGTGCGGTTGACCAGAGGGTTCCTGAAATTAATGTCAATTAAGTAGTCCGGAAGGAGTTTTAAATGTAGACCTTCTCTATACTTGATCAGAAGGTTATTATACGTTATAAGGGAATATAAATTTACTTCACAACATGAAAAAATTATCCACATTTTGAAAATGGTTTGGACTTCGAAATAAATCGTACAGATTGCAGATGGAATTATAGGATAGGAACTTTTGTGAAGTCGACCAGAGGGTTATAAGGAAATATAAATATAACTTTACTGGGGCATTTATTGTATGCCAACTTGTTTGGACTTCGAGCTGACATCAGATAGTCCAGATAAAGTTACACAATAAAGGACTTGTGTGTTTAATCAGAGGATTATAAGGAAATATAAAACAAACGCTTTGTTTTAAACCATTAATTTATTTTAAAATTAATACCGACCGGTTTCACTTATCTCAAGCTTCATCAGGGTAAAATTTAAAACTAAACAAAAATACGTAGAGTGAGCATATAATATATAGTTGGGATATACAAAAGGAAGGAGACAAAACATAAAACGAAACAATGGAACAGTGAGACAGAGATATGCTTACATGTAACAGAATAGGACAAAACATAAAAAAAGAAAGAGCAGAAAGAACGTCAAAGGAGGGATTAAGAAAAAGTGGGAAATTTCGAATATATCAAACCAGAAAGTAATGCTTTCTACGAAGATAAAATATAAATGTACTTGTGGGTTATCGCCCAACACATGAGGTTTGAAAATTTGGTAAATAAAATTGTGAAAAAAAAAACTAGGGTAATTAGGTTATGTTAGGTTTTTAGGCTAGTTTTTTTTTATTAATTACTATATTTATTAATTTTTTTTTAAATTTAGTTTCAATACATATTTTTCATTTAGTTAATAAAATTTTACAAAGCTAATAAGACAATTTGTAATGTTTTTCTTAGTCCTCACTATGCGGAGGCGGACTAGGTTTTATTTAAAAACTGATTGTTTTTATGCTCCAACGAATTTTACAACTTTAAAAGTAAGCGGTGGGTGGTAATCTACAAGTACCAATATAAATAAGACTTAAATAAACAGCTGACGTATGGCAGTGAGGCATGGAACTGCCAGAGGAAGGATGGAAGTAGACTGAATGCCGTTGAAATGAGATCTCTGAGACGAATGTGTTGTAAAACCAAAGATGATCGTGTGAAAAATCTTGAGATTCGCAAATAATGCAAGGCTGATCTGAAAGTAATGAGTAAGATTAAGAATGGGACGCTTGGATAGCTCAGGCGCCCGGAATAAGTCGGAATAACAGAAGAGAATGTATGAGACGATGTATGAATGTGAATGAAGCAAGAAGTGTATGCCAAGATCGAGTTGTTTGACGGTCCGTCCTCTCTGTCTTACCCATGCGGAGAAACGGCGCGATGGTTAGTTAGTTAAATAGTACTTTACTCAAACACGGAAACAACGCAGATGATAAAATTTATCATTGACCGTGAAGCCTAAGAATATTTGCGTGTTCAATAAACTCGCACGCATGTTGTCAACATGATGTTGATGTGTTCATATGACACTAGAGCCAGAAGTCCCCGTTAGCAACAAAAGTAGCGACTGTACCTAATGAGAGTAGCGCTAGGAGCGGTGCCAAGTTTAGTTGCGCACCAGGAGCTCGAGAGAGAGAGGAGAAATACTCAACACGTTTGACGGGGCATGACGAGTATGGGATAATAATAATATAAGGTGCGGGATAGATATGAACAAAATAACTAGCTAACTAGCCATTTCTCTACGAGTGAAGGCATACAATATGGCACGCTACAAAACTGTGTCTTGGTTCATCCTGCTTATTCCATCCACATTCGTACATCGTCTCATACATAAAGTAGAATCATTTTAAAGAGATTCTCTTGCTTGTGTAGTGGTGTACTGTAACGTAGGAACTTTCAGGGAAAGGTAAGGCAGGTGTTCCAAGCTATTTAGAACCAATATTTTAATTTAATTTATAAAGTACACAACAGAGCGTTTACAAAAAAAAATTACAAAGAAAAAAAATATACACCAACCGTCCAATAACGGTGTACAACAGCATAGAAAAAATTGCAATTACAAACAACAAAAGGTATCAAGAGAAAACAATGTTTGGGTCAAGTAAAGTTAAGTGGGGTTAAGTGAAAATAACAGATTCGAGAAATTTTGTAAAGTTATAGGGGCTATCGCCAAATATGTCCGGAATCCTACCACTATAGTGGATGTTGTAGAAACTCTTTAAAATGAGCAGATGTATAGAAACTCTTTAAAATTATTTGCCTGTACTCTTTTTGTTTAAACATCGAATCTTGAAATGCCCCGACTCAAATATTTGATTCCATCCATTCAGGGGCTTCCCCGACTTCCTATATTCATTCTCTTGTTATTCCACATTACATTATACAGAAAAAAAACATTTATAGTATTGCTTGTATACAAAATTCGTAAGTGGCGATTAAGCGTCATTTTTGAGTTTTGACCCTTAAAATGATGATTCGTTGAAGTTCTGGGAAGTAGCTGGGTTGAAAATATTTAATAGAAATAGTGGCTTCCATGAAAACTGGTACGCACCATTGAAAAGCAATATCGCGAAATCCCTTGGGACCAATGTAACACATCTATTCTCCATAGTTAGTTCATCATCGGACGTTTCTTAATGCGGAGGCGGAGATCACAAAAAAGGGGAGATATTACAAATAAATTCACTGCAACGAATGGGAAATAAAATGACCAAGCCGCATCATTTACACTTAATATGGTACATGGATATCTTAGTATATGTTAACAAAGAAATTTCGCATATTTTTGTAGGCGTTAGGCAGAACAAAAAATGATAATATGATTAAATGTCTGCGTACACATAACGTCCAAAATACAGAGTCAGTTGTACCTCTAATGTACGTCTAATGACTGCTTGGGTCCATAGGAAAATAGATAACGTGAAGAATTGTATGAAAATGGCTATTCGGTGAAGAACATGCCTACGTATTTGTTGACGTTGTCTACGCAGCCTCTAACATTGTAAACCTGGTTAAGTATTTGAAATCCGATTAAATTGTTGTTGAAATAAATGCAAAAAAAGAGCTAGGGAATTGTAGTCAAATATTTGTCATTTGATTAATTTTTAGATTGACTTTACAACAGTTTAGAGCTAGATTTCCCTAGACTTTATATAAAATAAATGAACTACGTACGTATGGTGTACCTATTAGATGTAAGATAATTGAGCTAGGTATCTAGTGTTCCTTGAGAATGATGTAAGAATAATGAGTTGAGGTTCATATTCAGTTACATTTGGAAAGTTGATAGATCTCTTTACCTTAATAAACTAATCTTTACAAATAATCATGTTATAAGCGATGACAATGGAAACATATTTACAATAGATATTTGGGATCCCTTTATTTCAGGAGGTGGAAAGCTTGTCAGTTGTATAATTTTATTAAGGTTCCGTAATGGGTTAACAATTAGTGTTGCGTAATCCATGTTCAAAAGAAAGCATCTTTACAAGGTATTCAGGTAGGTTCATAAATTTGGGGTATTCATAAATTCGGAGAGGGCACACTTATTTTAATAGATTCCATAATGGCGTCTTGGGTGACGTGTTGTTTTTACAACTTACGACAAATAATAGTTAGCATGCGAGTATTAGGCAAATAGATTGAGGGTAAGATGGGTAGGTACATAAAATAACAACAGCTGATAAATGAACTAAATCACTTCGATAGATCAACTAGAAGACTTGTAGACTAGACAGGTAAGATCTAGTGTATAAATAATTTTTAAAAAAAATATCTGGTTAGTTCAATGTTTAATGATCCACAAGCAATTTTAATTGTCTAGTAGATTCACAAAGGTTATCGCCGATAAAAGAATTAAAACGAGATTGGTTTACGATTTATGCATAGTCCGCGCAGCGAGGATTACGCGTCGCCTCGCTGTTGGCATTTAAAAAATAAGGGATTCTATCCACGTTCGCCCACACCGAACAGAAGGGACGAGAAGTACATAACATTCTATAATGAACTCTACACCATGATACGTTGCGCTCAAAGTGTATTCAATACGAAAGATTGTTAGTCAGTCTGTAAGATCCTTAGATACTAGTTCTAGTTGTTAAATAAGAATCGCCAAGACACAACGTTCCATTAGGCTAGATTTTTCTTTGGAGTGTCGCTAATCACAAAATATTAGGGATCGTGAAACGCTAAATCGAGGTTACAATTAAAATGTATACATATCTACAGTCGAACCTGGTTATAACGATATCACGGCTGTAACAATAAAAATCCCTAATGATTTATTCTCAATGAATCGTTCACGATTGGGCGTGCTTCACGGCTATACCCGAACAACGTTTGGTATCCCGTGGAAAACTGCAAACATTCCAAACAATTAGTTATGAAATCTTTATTTACATTTTTTTTTGGAAAGGCTATTAACAATAACAAGTGTAAAGTGCTCTTAAGGTGGTTGTATCGCTACATGTAAATATTTCAATCAATAATAACTACAGTTTAACTTTTAACTAGTAGTTAAGTTACCCGACATGGTCAAAGCACCAATAATATTTTTCCGAGATTAAAAATATGGAACAAACAATATGGCGTCTTGTCTTATTTTAACAGTTTAATTTAACATTTCAAAGTTTTGGTTAAGGTCATATAAAAACAAAACTAATAAAATCGCAGCGTAAAAGAGAGTGAGCGTTAGGACAAAGAAACAATGTGACCCTTTATTATATTATGTATCTGCTTACTTGTACCTACAAAAAAACGGCGCATTGCAAGATGGTTAGTTCACGTTCAATAATTGACTTAGCACCGTTACCAGCCATCAGCGAAGTTCCACAATTCCACGCCCACGCCGCTTGCGGGTCACCGAGTATCTGAGGCCGAGGAGTGACTGAAGTGAGCAACAGAACGGGTTCTCACTTCTCACTTGTCTCTGGGGCATTGCACACTCTTCAAAATTTAGTTGGACTTTTGCGAAACAACAACGAGCCCGATGGTGGTTGAACGCGATGCCGCAACGGAGTAATGGCCTTCAAAATCATCGTACAGTAACCTACCTGTTTACTCCCAATACCACTGCGTAAGTAAACAGATAATAAAGAAAACGAATTCTCTGTTCGCTGGTGTTAAAGGCAAAGAGTGGAAAGCAGGTGTTTTAAAAAACGCAGGAGATACAAATATTATACAGAATTGAGATTGAGATCAGTGCATTTTATTTATGTGCTTCAATTCATAAATTTAAACGTCTTTATTGGTATAGTGTATGAAAAATAATCTTTCAATAATGTTTAGAAAAGGTGAAACGAATTATCATTAAATTAAATTAAATAGGTTACGGTTTATTAATAAATTGAAACCTCCAAGGTGTTCAAGGACACCAGGAATTGCTGATAATTCGAACCCGCATAGTTAAAACTAATGCCGTGAAAACTGTACGTGAAGAAGAAAAAAATAGTCGTGCTTATAAACTTGGCTTATTCGAAGTTTGTAGAAAGAGAGAGGCCTTACGTCTGGAATCAGTGGGGATCCGTGGCTTATCTCAATGGGAGTTTAAAAATAGTCGTGCTTATAAACTTGGCTTATTCGAAGTTTGTAGAAAGAGAGAGGCCTTACGTCTGGAATCAGCGGGGGTTCGTGGCTTATCTCAATGGGAGTTTAAAAATAGTCGTGCTTATAAACTTGGCTTATTCGAAGTTTGTAGAAAGAGAGAGGCGTTTCGTTTGGAATCAGCGGGGGTTCGTGGCTTATCTCAATGGGAGTTTAAAAATAGTCCTGCTTATAAACTTGGCTTTTTTTTTTTTACAGTAACTCCACACAGGAGACCAAGGAGGAAATAATTTCCCTCAAGGCCTATATCATCTTTGGGGATGCTGTGTGGAGGAACTTTTAGAGGATAGGAAGGAGTGAACTTGGGTCTTGAAGAGACCCATGTTATAGGATGGAGGAAACACAGAGGCCGGCAGATCATTCCACAGCCGAGCTGTTGAACACAAGAACGAGTCATAGAAGCGACCCGTTCTCATGTGACAAATGTCAACCGTGTGCAAATGTTGGGCGCGCGTTTGGCGTGTTTCCCGACTATGCACCGGTGCTGAAGGGATCAATGACGCTAGTTCCTCGGAGCATCTTCCATTAAAATACCGGTAGAACAAGGACAGCATTCCCACCCGACGTCTGTGCTCCAAAGAGCAAAGGCTTATTCGAAGTTTGTAGAAAGAGAGATGCCTTACGTATGGAATCAGCGGGGGTTCGTGGCTTATCTCAATGGGAGTTTAAAAAAGAGAGAAAAATATTCGTCTACACAAAAAAAAACAAAAAAAATTATGTTGCTCTTTCCGTATTATTTATATTTTTCCTTAGAACAAAAGGAATTTCACCATATCACTGCACCAGAAAGAAGCGACCTAACAACAAGATACAATTCGGCGATTCATTAAAACGTCCGTGGCTAATGGCTAATGAATAATATATAATGTCGTAGATATAGTATTATATACGAATATCACAATGCATTTATAAAACTTTAGATACAATTCGGTGATTCATTAAAACGTCCGTGGCTAATGAATAATATATAATTTCGTAGATATAGTATTATATACGAATATCACAATGCATTTATAAAACTTTACTGTTAATTTTTTATACGAAAAGTTTTATTAATGTAAGCAATTAACTTATTTAATAACAACCTAAAAAAACAAGACAATCAGAGATTTTTTTTGTTGATTTTTGCAAAATACTATTCCGTACAATATTTTTGTTCATATAGCTCCACACGACCCTTGTAGATTTCGAAGGATTGCACGTTCAACGCGGTCTCCGGCCGAAGAGCCACGATAATGAGAATGTATGAAATATTTCTTAGGATAGAAAGCCCCATAGACGCTGAATTCATAACGCACATATGAAATTCTTTTCGGACCGACTCGCAGACAGTATAACCACAGAATTGGAATGGTCCGCCGTTTAAAGTGTGGTAAAATTATGACAAACGGTTGACTTATTTTCTTATCTCTTGGATGGGAGTTCATTGTACAATAGTGGTGGGTGAAGCTGCTCGGTTTAGTGAGCCGGATCACTAAATCAGCTCTCTGTAAAGACAATCCACATGAAAACTGGACGAAAAAAGTATCGTGTAAGAGCGTCTTAAGGACGTCTTTAGGCGGGCCAAGGGAGCGAGGGAGAAGGCATGGTGCGGGGGGACGCGAACCGTCGTTCAATCGAGCCGAATCACCGAGCCGGTACACCACAAAGAGCTGATTTAGTGATACGGCTCACTAAACCGAGCCGCTTCGCCCACCACTACTGTACAACCATGATTCAACCAATCTTTATAAAAAGATAAAATAATATAAATATTAAAATACGTATTTGACTTTTCAGCACATTTCAGATTAATGTTATTTGTAAATTGTGTCATTATCGGTTTTTTCGTCAATTTACGAGCAGAAAATTAGTTTGCATCAACCTCGAGTCTTTGCATCCATCCTCATTGAACGATGATTATTTAATGATTTAGTGTAACGAGTTTTTTTTTAAATATATTTATTGTAGTAGCAATTAGACAATTATGTAGTAAACAAGAATTTTTGCGGTAAGAATATAAAAAAAATATCATTAGAACGCATAAAAATTTAGCAACAACCTCAAGTCGAGTTATCATTTGTCGTTATTTACGATCAACCGCGAGAAGGTGGGAACTAATAGTCAGGTACAATACCTAATATTAAATTGTGTAATTCGGAGTTTGAATTATGTAAGTCGGAGAGGGACGGCAGGAAGGGATTATTTATTTATTTAACAACTAGCTGATGTGTACCCGGCCTTGCTCGGGATATTTTTTTTTTGGGATAAAGTTAAGAAATTGTGAATTCTTGCTTGTCGTTTGGGTGCGATAATTGATTTGACAGCGGAAGTAATGCCTTGTGACGACTATTATTATCTCTAAATAATTAAACAAAGACATCCATTTAAAATTTTATTCCATTCCAAACATTTATTTTTTCAAAACATATCTAAATAATAAAGTTCTTAAGTAGATACCTACTTTTGTTTTCCCTTTTGAAAATATACTACCCAAACAAACCTTCTTCTTTTGGATACGTAAACTGTGGATAACCAGATTGGTATTATCTATGGGCTAACCTCAATACAGCATGGCGGGTTAAATGTTTTCATATTAATTTTAAAACATTATAGCAACAGATGTACACATTGGATTTCATTCAAACTACTATCTAAACCTTCCTGGCACTAATAACGACAAACTGTGCTATTTTCAACGAAACCGGTCGAGTAATTTTCGAGATAATCGAGGACAGACAGACAGACGGACAAATATTCATTTATATATATTAAGATGATAATATTATTACTCGATACGATAAATATAATATTCCAACGACAAAAATATTTATTAAGTTTTTTAAATTTACACAGGCATTTAACTTATCAAAATAAGATCAGAAATATGACCTTCTTCTGACCGTTCAACGTATGTTTTACAAAATAGTAAAAATAATTGCAATCCTTTCCCGGTCTCCAAAAAACAACTTGAAGGATTTTCTCTAAAATTCTGAGAATATTCCTAAAAAAAAAATTAGGGTGTAGTTTTTTTTATAAACACTAACATAAACACGTAGGACGGTCAGAAAGCGTCATATTTCTAATTTGATTTTGATAAATGCTAAGCATATATAAATTTAAAAAATATATTAAATAAATATTTTTCTCATTAAAAACATTACGTTCATCGTATTGCGTAATAACATCATTATTTCGAATTAATAAATAATCCCACCCCCGCCTTAACAGCAATTTTTTTTAAATGCGCAAAAACACCATAGTTCTGCGTGTGAATATAGATTTAACCTAAAGCAATTATTAAAGGTTGGATATCTTTGGCAAGAGCGAAACGTGCGAGATTGAAGGAAAAAATAAATGTAAGCTCGCATACTTTGGCAGTAATTTATTGCTTTACCCAGACGTTGTACGCATTACCTACCTTACAGACGTTGTCAGTAACTGTATCTGTTCGTACGTAACTCACGTTCCACGACGGCTTGCCAGTTTCAAGTGAATGTTGAAAATGAATCTTGAAAAAAAAAACGTATTGGGTAACCGTTGCAAGATCGGAGTATCATTACTGGGATCAGCGACTCCCTTCATAATATATATATAAATAGTAGTAATTATATTCGCTTTTGTTAATTATTAACAAAAAAAACGAGATTTTACTTAAGTTGAGTTGAGAAAGATCGCAGTTTCAACTAAATATTTAACGCTTAAGTTCTAAAAAATCGTTGTAATAATTCTAGGCCTTGGTAGGTACTTTCAATATGCCTTTTACCCTCAAATAGTTCAAATGTTGCTATAGAAAGCGAAACATTTTATCGTTTTTAAATTAGAGAAAAAATAATATTACATTTTTACTTAATAATTGTTTTTGTGTATTTTTTATTTTAAATTTAATGTAAATCAAATTTGATAATGTTATTATTAAGTTCTGCAAGTATTTTTAGTTTGTATTATTGTGACAGCTGTTTCGGCGTTCAAAATATTAAAATAGTTAAATTTAAATTTACTTGAACAATTAGAAATTAATAAACGAACGAATGATCTTAATATAACATTAATTAATAAAGTAAGGAAAATTACGCATTCACCGGTTCTTAGTATGTTCACATTATCAAAACAATATAACACATTTAAATTATCAATAGAATACGGGGAAACACACATTATAAATGTAAAACTTCAAAGAATAGAGAATTTTAATTATTTTCTAACTAAATCGGTTTTACCGATAATAAATCATTATTTTTAAAAACCCGTCCAAATTAAAATGGGGTGGGAAAAAATAAAATCATATAAATAAGTCGTCACAATGTGGATTAACCGCAGTTTGAAAATGGCCTTGAACACCGAAACAACTGTCACAAGAATAAAAACTAAAAATACTTGCAAATAACATTATTAAATTTGATTTACATTACAATTTTTTTTTTATTGATTTTTAATATGGATAATTCAGATGGAGCAATTTCATTTTAAATATACCTACAATTTTTTCTTTTTTAATTTCGTCTGGAAGGCAATTATATAAATTATATATGTCATGCTCCGTGATTTCTAAATCTAGATATTATTAAATATTTGTAATTTTTTACATTCTGAAAGATGAGAGTGCGATTGAGGCACACGAGAATGGAGTCAATGTTTACCAGAACATAAATAACATAATGACGCGTGAATGTTGTTTATAATTTAGTGAATAAGGTTAAACCTGCGGTCGACATTGAAAAACGCTATGAAATTGTATATTATGATTACAAAATACCAGTGGAACACATTTATATGAATGCCACTTTCATGCTATGTTCCTTGCAGCCGATGAAAGAATAGATAAAAAATATCAAAAGAAAAACACAACGGATTGACCAAGTCTCCCTCATTTAATCATGAAACATTTAAAGTGTTTTGATATTCCATTAAAAAAAATTACTCTTTGTAAAACGGACCTTATTTCACTTTCCTAAACTCTATTTTTAAGAGTTTATTTTTTCACTATTACTTCGCAAATCTGAACCATTTTACGCTCTACGATATCTGTAAATATTTAAATTTCAGTTATATTTAATTTAATCTATATCAAAAGAATCGAGCATTATAAAAACTTTAAAAAGTTATTTGATGACTTTGTAGGACCACTGCTCCTGAGGTGATATTTCACAAAAATTGTCATATTGATAAGGTGCAAGTCGTTTTCCCGTCAGCCAGGTGGTTTGGAACGAAAGAAAAAAAACTTACCATGCATTACTGATCTTCCTTCACGAGTGTCAAATCTACTCCAAAGGAAGTGTAGGAAGAAACTTACCTGAAAAAGCAGAAAGATACCATTAAAAACGTATTTAATTTCAATAAAATTGATTATTTTTTATTCACAAATATAGAGATAATAGAATCCAAAAGCAGCACAATGCAGCACAAAATAAATGTCAAGTGTTCATATTAGCATAAGGTGGTCAATATTTTTCTTTAGCAGTACAAGTTCCTGAAAAACGTAAAGATTGAGGGGGTAGAGAATTCTGATTATTTTTCATTTCAAGGGGCCGGGGAGTAGGGGTTGGCTAGTGGATCTGATCTAATCTAATCTAAGCTAATCTGCTCAAAATTTTCCCCAGTTTTCTGATATTTGGAAGTGTTCTGTTTTCCACGAAAACCGATTTTGGCTTTCTGCGTAGTGCAATTTTTGGGAGTAGATTTAAGGCGATTGATTTAATCGTTCTTAGGTTTTTCTGTGTACTGGTTTGAGATAACGACAGGGCAAAAGACAAAAAACAGTACCAATGGAAACCTCGCTTTAGCAATTCTTTAGTCAATAGCTACTATTTCAATTAATTTACTCGCACCATCGATATGCTATATAAGTAGACCATTTATTATTATTATTATTAGATATTCTTTGTCGATGACTCGTACTAAATCATTTTTTCGTTTCTGCAGAAACAAGGTTGTCAACAGCCTATTCTCATTATGTAGCAGTAGTTTTTAACTACGAAATTTATTTAATTTTTATTAATACCGACCGGTTTTGCTTGACGCAAGCATCGGGATACGAAATTACACTGAAACTGATAAATGTAATAATGTTACTAGCAAATCTTCAATCGGCTGTCGACTGGGAATATTGTATTAGCGTGGTTTAATATAGAGCAGTCGACAATCGACATGAGGCACGTTTCTTGGTACAAAAATAGTAACCGACGAACTATGATCTTAATCCGGTTTAAAATCACTCGCAGAACCGGTTGTAGACATTTTTTCTCACAAAACTCAGATAATTTCGGCCAACGCTCTTGGCAAATAGAGAAACAATAACATCTAATTAATAAATAGTGGGCATACTTTCATTATGTACAAAAAATACAACATCACCATTGGGTACATACTCCCCCATTCATGATTTGAATAAGACCCATTATCTGACCTATTTGATACCTAAAATATTAATTTATTATTAAACGAAATATCTAAAAAAAAAAAAAAACTTGAACATGATTCTTTATCTAAGATATAAAAAAATGTTAAAGGTCCAGTATAAGACCGCGTATTCACCGCCGTAAGGAATTTTAGTCCGCAAACTCAAAACACGGACCACCGCGAGCCAGTGCGGGATTGGGGAAATGGGGATAATGTAGACCACGCCGGATTTGAAAAAAATGTTCGGCATATTGATGGAATACGAAACAAAAACATTTGCTCTATATTTTTTTGTTTATTCGCTGTATAAAAATAAATGAATAGAAGCTTGACAGACTTGGAAGACAGATTCTCTTCCAGGGGGTAATAAACCAACCTGAAAGTAGTTTTTAAAAACGCAATAAACAGTACCGTCAGCAATAAAATAAATTTCAAACAATAAAAACAATATTAGAAAAGCAGGGAACTCACTCCCGACATCCATGCTATATATACCATAGATTTAGTATTCATTGTACCAGTCTGAGGATGCCCGTGATATGGTGAAACCGGTCCGGTCGAAAATAAATAAGTGGAAAAAATTACAAAGGTTTTTAATAAAAAAAAATTCATCTATGTTATTATTTTGATTTTTTTCAATTTTGATCGTGAAGGACCACGATCAAAGTGAATTAATATTCAAGAATTTAAAACCAAATTGAACTTCGTGAACCTAACAGCATCCGAGAAATAGCTGTTCTAAATAACCCAATTTTTTTCTTTGTTCTCATTCCTAGCATTTATTATACGTTTTGACGTTAGATTCGAGTTCAATGCACCTTCTAACCCCCAAATCTCAATTTTCAACGAAATCGGTAGATAACTGATGAAATTCAAATTGGACGCAGAAATCATACATTTTGATATTAGATTCGAGTTTTGTTCACCCCTAAACATTCCGATTTTGAACGAAATCGATAAAGAACTGAAAAAAAATACCATCGAAATAACGCATTTTGACATTAAATTTGGGTTCAGCACCCCCCTAACATGACTTACGCCGTTTTCGAACCAAATCGGTGTGAATATCTAGAAATTCAAGATTGCCGCTAAAACTACGGTTAGACACAGATCGGCATACTTATATATGCAGTCGAGGCGTCACGATTGTAAATTATATATTTTAAAAGTAATTCGTTCATTCCTTAGTATAATAAATTAATCACTTTTTGACCATCTTGAAGAACGTTGCAAAGAAATGTGATTACAAAAAGGAAAATACGTAATTTCTGCTTTCCGGTCGCAGTCTCCTCAGTCTCCCCAGCTATTCGCTATAAAACAGACAGAAATATCGAATTTCAAATGGACGTCCGCTCGCTCTGAAGGACTTCTCACAACTGATTTACTCCGGCGAAATAAATAGTTTCATCAAGAATCGCGCGGGCCGCAAATTCTCATAAAACTTTTGTATGACGGAACTGAATTTAAAAATTCCCGAACTTTGAGGGAATTACAGTGAAAATCTAGATTTACTGAATTATTTTTAATAAACGCCCTTGGTTTTTATCTTATTTCCTCTGAGATTGTGGAAGGATTTTAATTAAACATGTTTGTAATGGGTGCAGTTAGCATAACGGCGAAGGCACTGTCGAGCGTTTTACTTAAAATTACAGTAGATATTTCATATATAATGTAAAAGATTACAGTTTAAGAATTTACGTCACTGAAAACCTTAGACACTATCGTAACTTTCTGTTAAGAATTTGCAGATAAATTATGTGTTGTATTGCTTGCGTTAGCATACTGCGAAGTGACGTTTAGCGCCTTATTTGAGTCTTCCCCCTTAAGTGATAGAATTTTATAAGGGTAATCTTTGTGTATAAATGAAGTCTCGAGACAATTATATTATAATGTCATAAAGTTAGCAAAGACTGATTATTTTTTGGTAATATTCTTATGATTTATTAAGAAAATACATATATGTAATTGAAATACAATAATATTTGAATCATAATACCAAACCGGTGGACCAGATAAGATCTATTGCATACAAAACCACATTGTGTCCTAAAGACATTATCTTGGAAAAATTCGTAGAAACAAACATTGGGGTTTAAAATATACTTCTATTATGTATTCACACTTCTGCAAATTTAATTGTGCCGGTCCAATAGGCCACTGTTTTTTACGCTCTTATGAAATAATTCACGTTGCATCACGAAGTAAGACAACAATAATGAATTAATAAAGAATCAACCTTGATTTTTTAGGTTAACTTTTTGGAGACGAAGCGATATTATGTCATACAATCAACATGGATTCCACGACCGGCTGGAAGTATGGTAAACACAGATGTTTCATTACATAGCAGTTCACACTGCCGTTATTGTGTAGATCTAAGTCATATTTGAAAAAAAAATCCTAAAGTATCCACGCTTACATTTTAAATTCTACTTTATGGAGATTTATTTTTTCTAGATTAAAAAAAATGAAAATAATAATATAATTTTTTAATTTAATTTTTTTTTTGAAATTACACCTAGAATGACTATAGATTATTTAATAAAATACTAGATGTAGGAAACATCTTGGCCTAAATTATGATCGAGTAATTTATATATACCTTTTCAGAAGCCTAGAAAAAATAAATGATTTCCTGTGAAAATGCTTTGGGGTGTCGCATTCACTGTCGACGCACAGTTTTTCTAATAGGTGTTATTGTACTACGTGGAATTTAGTTCTTCAAATTATGATGGGAAAAAAATTTAAAATTTGTGTACGAGTGTCAAAAAAAATACGCTTTTGGCGATATTTTATTTGCATAATTCGATAAATACTTATTGATATACTATATATATAAAAAAAAAAACTAAATTTAAAAAAATACTCGGTGTGGTTACAGACTTCTTTGAATTACGAATGCATTTTGCCGCAACTAGAATGCATCTTACCGTTAGCAGATTAACATAAACTGATGCAATTTACAAATGAGATTGTATAAGCTCGGAGATTGAATATTTGATTTAGTGGATTACAATAATTATCATGTTATTAAATATTCAGGTTTATGTTCTCCAATCACTCCATGCCACTCCAATCCAGTCCAGTCCAGTCCAGTCCAATCCAATCGAATCAAATCCAATCCAATCCAATCCAATCCAATCCAATCCAATCCAACACAACCCAACCCAACCTAACTACCCTTGAGGTTATTATAAGCTAAAACATGGAATGTGAGTATTCGTAACCCACACATTTATGAACCTAACCTAACCACCGCGCAACGTCGAGGTTTTTATTTCACGGAAACTGTAATAAAACTAATTTTATTTTTCAAAAAAATATAATAATAAAATACATTAAGTAAATAAATTCAGAAATTAAATAAGTAAATGGATAATCCAGGAAAGACTTCGAAAAGTTTTCTATTTGCGTAAAAATTTTACTGAACGCATAAATTATTTACACTTGCACAATCATCTCATACATAGAATTTAAAAAAAAAGTCAGTTGTAGGTACTTTGGTATGATAAATATATCAACGGACAGATGTAGGTACCCACGCACAGATGAAATAAGGAACTCCAGTAAAGAAAAAATCGTCAAACATTCAATTTAAATTTAATAAAAAGTTTGAAAAAAAAAATATTATAAATATATTGTGAAAAATTTTTTTTTGGAGTACCTCATAGAAGTTAAGAGACTAATGTGATTCAGTGTTCCGGCATTGGGATTTATTTGTTTTGGCTGACGCGGACTACGTAAATGAAAATTGATTGTTGGAGGTTAACGAAAACTTTATAAACCTTAGCGAAACGTATGAAAGTCTATCAAATTCGAATGATTTGAAAAAATAATTGGTTACACAAATGCGATTCACGCCATAATAGATCCTATTATAGAGCAAGATGTGGGAGAACGCGAGTCAAAGTCGAACGATTTTAAAAATAACTCCGCCCATGAAATTAGAGTATTAATTCATAGATTGTAATTGTATTGGTTATCATCATAATAGCTCCCCATTAAGAACACCTGTAATTTGTTGTGAATTAATTCGTAATATTTAATAGTTTTTATTTATTCTTTAATTTAATTATGAAAACAAAAACATTAGTCACTCATGTCACTAGGACAATCCTGTGTTGAGATGAGCGGCTTTACGATGTAATAATAATCAGTAAATAGTAATAAGTAAATAAATAACAAAAATTAAATAATTATAATACGTAAATATTAAAAAGTAAATCGTAATAAGTACATAATAATAAAAATAGGAAAATAATACAAAAAAAAATTATGTAAATAGTAGTAAGTAAATAATAATATGTAGGTAAAAAAAATATATATGTATATAAGTAAATAGTTATAAGTAAGTAATAAGAAGTAAATGGTAATAATAAGTAAATAATAATTATAATATCGAGCATACATAAAGTTTCAACATTGATCACAACATAAGGGATAACATGGATAAAGCGAAATCACCACTCTCAGCTAACATAGACTTTTGACAAATTTAAAAAATAAATTTAGAGTATATATAGTTATAAATATGTTGTCACTAAGCCTGCTATATAACAAAGGAGCTTTACAAGAAAAACTCTTTTGTCCAAATGATGTTCTGTTATTTGCCGGCTGATACATTAGAGAAGAACCCATTCTAGTATTGTGCATTTGTTGTGACCTTACAGCAGTATCAATATTGTTAAAAAATTACAGAGTCTGTATTATGTACAATTGCCTTACTGTCATAATTATACTTTCACTATATAATAATTGTAATGAATATAAAAAACATTTCCTGTACATTATTTTTAAAATTAATTTTTGAGCAATATTAAAGGGCGCTAGGGTAGTCTAGTAGCATGAACGACAACATAAAACAGTATATAAAAGAAGAGATTGAACAAGAGCATAATATACAGTTTTTAGTGTAACTTTGTCCAACATCATGTTTAGCTATAGAAAGCAAGAGCGAAATTAAATACTTAGGCATAACAATAGAGACCAATGCCTAAAATGGTCCCCTCACATAAACTTACTCAAAGACAGAATAAGGAAATTAATATACATCTTCAGATGTTTAAGACATATTCTAAACAAAGAATTACTTAGAATGACGTACTTTGCTTTCTGCCAATCAATAATACAATATGGCATTGTAGGATAGGTGGAACTTATAAAAATCACACGCAACTTCTTTACATAACACAAAAATTAATAATAAAAACAATTCTAAACAAGCCATACACATACTCGTCAGATCTTCTATTTAAAGAATTCAAAGTCAGAAAATTAAAAGAATTATATTTCTATCATGTAACTTTGCAAATTAAACTGCACCATTTAAAAATAATAGAAATCTTAGACAAACATCATTTCTTCCAATTCCAAAATGCAAAAAACCAATAGGACAATTTAATTATAAACATCTTGGAGTTAAATTTTTTAATTCATTACCAGAAAAAATTAGAAACATTAATAATGATTTAAAAAAATTTAAAACACAACTTAAAAAACACACTGAAAATATACACTGAATAATATAACATAGAAATAAACAAAGAACAAAAAAATAACACACCCCCATACACACAAGCTCAGCTTAGTTATAGGGGTACATCTTATATAAATATTGAACTTTTGAAAAATATTGTAACCTTGTTTAATTATTAATTATGTATCTTTTTTTGAATAAATTAAATTTAAAAAAAATATATATATATATATATATTTCTTAGAGTCTTGAAGATATAAGCTAGTTTTCTTATTTTGTTTGTTAATACAGTAATATGATCGTTCCATTATAAATATTTATCAATAATTAAGCTAAGATATTTGATATTGTCTACCCTTTCCAAAGATTGACAATTGCACTCGTGTATACAATAATGCATTGTTAAGGAACGGTCCACAGAGGGTTGACTTACGGAGGAAATGCTAAAAGAAATATATTTAGTTTTTTGCGTGTTTAAAGTTAAAAGGTTTTGAACAAGCCTCTTTTTAGCAGTCTTTAATCCTGACTCACACTAAGCATAAGTTTCATCCCAAGTATCACCAGCAAACACCAAAACAGTATCATCTGCAAATACAACTGAAGAACCCAAGAATGACAATTTACAAAGGTCATTAATATACAATAAAAATAAAATTGGACCTAGAACACTACTCTGGGGAACACCATATAAAATTGATTTATTTGAGCTAATATGATATATTAATCATTACTCTCTGTGTTCTATTCCCAAGATAGGTTCTGAACCAAACTAGTGCTTTATTAGCAACACAGTCATAGTACAATTTCTTTTATTCCTTCTAAGCAAGAAATTTTTATAAACAACATTTTTACTATGCAAATCAAACATTTTTTGGAACAAGATAATGATGATTTTTTTGTCCTTTTAAACGAAACTACTGTTTTTCAACTCTGTTAGAAAACAGCTCTTATTATTAGACGGGTCAAAGCAGACAGAGTCGATACGATACGATTATACCACCGCAGCAAGGAGCACTTCTGTCCCGGTGCGACCGGTACACCAGGGGGCACTGATTTGTTAGGACTTGGAACGGAAGAAAATAAAAACAACCACATAGTGGTAATGTTCAACGTCCCTCCACACTGGGGACAAATCATTGCAAAAATATAACAAATTCTAGATTTAATTGAAGAACTAAGCTACAAAACGCAAAAAATCTAAAATACGGCTCTGCCATACCAAAAAATTAGTGCTTGGAATCAATGTTGGAATATATTTTTTTCTTTCTTGTGAAACAAATACCTTCTAGCACACTGCGAGAACAACAAACTCCCACGAATAAACAGTACAATACCAATTTACATTCAATTAGAATCAAATTAAAAGACTGCCGGCCAGAATTCCGCGGTGCGCGGCGTGTCGCTCGGTAGGCTGCTCCAAGCTCCAATGCATTTGCACTGCAGCACACAGCAGGTCGTTCAACTCGGGTATCCTTGCCGTTTCGAAAAGTGAAATAAACAAGGCAACAATAATTAGCCACTGCATTCTACCGCAAGAGTTGTGATAATGCCAAAAAGAGGGAACAAAGTACATTTATTTATTCTGTTTACTTGCGAAGGTTTTTTTATATAAAATCGTCGCCCACGACACAAACATGCGAATCTTATATTTAGCAACTTTTTTTAGACACAATTTTTTTTTGTTGTTGCCAGATTTATTATATATTTTATTACAATTTCGCTAGCTAATGGAGTAAAAAAAAACCAGTATTTTGGAAGTCCTGGAAAGTTGCTAAATATGAGATATGTCTGTTTATGTTGTGGGCGACTATATTCACAATATAAAAGGTTATATCGTACATATTTTTATTGCATGTTTATCATAATAATTCAAAAAAATTCTGTATCTTATAAAGCAGAAATACTATTTTCTGAAGGAACAATTTCAAATGCTCGATAAGAAAAATATGGAGTAAAGAGTGTTGAAAGCCGGGAAGTAACTACTAGTGAAGTTATATTCTACCGTTTAAAATGATGCTAATCTTATTACTTATTACTTATATGACAAACGTCAAAGATAAATCTTATCGATAGCATCGCGTTTACTGAGAATTTAAACCGAGCCACGTGGTGGATACTACTGTAACTATTTGGAATTCAAGGATTTCAGTTAAATGATACCAGTGTTCTCATGTAACTGACTATTATTTCCTATGGACATATGATGTGAAAATTATAAATTTCCTGTTGGCTTACGAGTCATGCCCCACATACTAAAGCAGTAGCTACAGTATATTAATATGTACCTTCACACCGCATTGTAGAATTGTGTGTGGTGTGTATATTATAAACCGTAGGGACATCAAAACATCTCAGGTTATTTCTGTACTCCTGGTTGGGAGTACGTCATTCGCTGTGTGGGAACTGAAGTTGCTGTATTTTAGAATTTCATTTCGACTATTCCAATCTGAGAATGTTAATATACTTTAAATATTGTGCACTCCTTTTCAAAATTAGTAAA
This sequence comes from Halesus radiatus, assembly GCA_022606495.2. Lineage (NCBI taxonomy): Eukaryota > Metazoa > Arthropoda > Insecta > Trichoptera > Limnephilidae > Halesus > Halesus radiatus. The sequence continues at coordinate 44,411 of JAHDVE020008069.1, read as the reverse complement.
GAATTTCTCGGGATCCAATGTTATGATTAATGAAATACATACGAGCTTCATTTAAATCAATACAACCTTCGAAATAATCCATAATATTGACAGGCCTTGAATGTGAAAACCTATTTTACATGTGGGAATCAATATTTCCACGACTAACGCAAAAACATTTTGTTATATTTAGAAGTGAAATAATCTTGCATAAATCACGATTTAAGAAGAAAAATTATAAGAAACATACAAGCACATAGTTCCGAACGAATAACAAAAATATCATCACCCAGCGTAGGAATATAATTAATTTAATTTTAACAATTATTATTTTTATAAACAATAATTATTAATCTCATCTCACTCATCCAAATTGAAAAAAACCTTCCGAGCAAAGATAAATGTCGCCGGCAGGACTCGAACCCGCACCCTTCTAATGTCCGGTTAGATGCTCTACCGTTGAGCTACGTCGGCTTATGCTTAGCTTACGCCATCTATTTGAGGGATTTAGCCGTTACAAGCCTCTCTCATAATAAAGTTGGTTGTTTACAGGTGAAAATATAATAAAAACAGTAATTATTAAAATGGAACACTAGTATATATTGATTAACTTGGCGGGTTTGCGATAAGCCGACGTAGCTCAACGGTAGAGCATCTAACCGGACATTAGTTTATTTAGAGTTAAGCGCACTTGAAGTGAAATAACACAAAACTGCGCTATATAAATGCTTTGTTATTATTATTATTAGAAGGGTGCGGGTTCGAGTCCTGCCGGCGACATTTATCTTTGCTCGGAAGGTTTTTTTCAATTTGGATGAGTGTTTTAGATTAATAATTATTGTTTATAAAAATAATAATTGTTACCCTTTGCGCTATGCACAAAAATCTTGTCTTAAGTTTTTAAGAACTTTAGTTTATCAATTAATTTAATTTTAATTCATCCAATGAATTCAATACTACTGTACTATAAAAGAAAGAAGATTAATGATAGAACAAGTTGTTTTGAAGCCTAGAAGGTCGCCAAAAGAATAAACCAGTCCATTTCGACTCTTAGCACACATCATTTCCGCTGGAAAGCGACAAATTCACGTACTATTCACAAGTCGCAGCCTTGTGAATAGTACGTGAAAATGATGAAAGCACCAAGCGGTGTAAAGAAAATAATTGCTAATTTTAAATATCATTGCGAAATAAAATCATACAGCGCGTACGGACTGATTTTCAACACGAGCAATACTTGTTGAAAAGATCTGCTCCCACTCCAAACCTAATACTAAAATATTATAATATATTTAATAAGTGTTACTCGTAAAATATTGCCAGCAATAAACACTTGATAAGAACTCCACAAATATTTTTTTTAATAGGAATGGGGTAGATAATAATGGGTCCTTGAGTTATTAGTCGTAATGAATTTGACCACTTTTGAAACTAAAATCAGTTGGATGTTACCACTTTTTGAAAGTTAAGTAAAACTTATCTATTTTTAGGGGGTAAAATGAAAGGATTTGACTACTTTCGAAAAAAAAACGATAGGTAGAGTTTTGATAATAACATTTCTATAATAAAACATTTTTCGTATTCATTTGGATTTGACGAGTCTTGATTCTAAGGTATGTAAGATTGTTGGAAGAAAAAATACTAGACATCTTGACATTACCAAGGCAGCATGAGTTGACAGGAGGGTTAAGCTATTGCGATTTTATTTTAAAAACTCGGTCAAACTGAAGTAAAACGGTAGATCCCAGAGAGTTATTCGTACAATTCGAAGGGGACGTTGTGTATAATCGGCCAAGGCAGTGAGAAACCTAACCGAGTTACAAAAGGTGGGAAAACGAGTCATGGCCATATGATCTAAATGGGCCAATTCAATTTTACGTTTAAAAAAACGTTGGATTCACCCAAATTAATATGGGCAAGTATTTCAGTGCATCCAGGAGTGTTATGACTTATGAGTTAGATTGGGTTGTCGGAAAACATACCCGATAGCAACTTGATGAACGTAAATTTCTCTCAAACCGAACATAAAAAGCAATTAGACTACCATTATACGGGCATGTGGCTAGATTGGTAGTCGAAAATAATGTTAACTCTGTACCAAAACCTATAAATGAATAAATAAAGAAATAAAATATAATTGAAATACCGGACCTATTTGTGTGTAAGCTAAGCCATACAGCTGCGGTATTACTCTGAACGATAAAACTAAATGCCTACATCGTGCGCATACAGCGAAAAGTTGCCAAAAGTAATAATAATATTTGAACGATTTGCATAGCGCTGTTGTTGTGAAAAATCACCTCAAGGGCGCTATACAAATATATTTTTCCAATGCTCTATCTTATCACTAACTTTAGACAATTAATTATTACAACTTATGGCTAGCAGGTTCCATCCACCAGTTCAACGATCTGTAGTACCAAACTATATGTACAATGTATTTAACCAATCAACGTGATGCCATGTTAAAATATACATGTTATTAATTATCACTTAAGATTTTTTTTTTAAAAGAAAGACAAATTTTCCCTTGTAACGAATAACCTAACAATATTTGAAAATCTCCTACTACCATCACAGTATGCGGAAGATGTTGCTTGTGTCGTAAATGGAGGACTTAACCAGCCGAGGAATTGAACTCAAGATGCCTGGGTGAAACCCAAATGCGATGCGAACTCAGCCACTGACCGGTCGACCGATTATCGCTTCTTATTAGTAAAATGTATATACGGTTCTGCAGGCAGAGGATTTAATATTGAAAAACACATATTATTGGAGATACTATTTAATCCTGGTATTAATTTTAATAATTATTTATGTTCTTGCTCGTTTTTAGAAAAGGAAAGGCAAATTTTATGATGTATAGTATACAGGGAGTTGATTAGAATTTTTAAATAATATCTATATATTTGAAACACACAATATTTATCATCAACATTTAAGAAATCTTTGACTGCCCAACTAGGAATAAATCCCGTTTTAGGACAGTCAAATTGACAAGTTATTAAGTGCCATTATACAAAAAAATATAAGGGAAAAAAGCTAGTATTGACATAGTATTGTAATATAATATATGTATCTAGAAAAAAGTATAATAATTAAATATAATGAGGTTATGTATGTGTTTAATAGGTACTGGTTGGTGCTATGAGGAAAAAATAGTTTAAAATTGAGTCCTAAAAAAAGGATAATATTATTGAGTAATATTAAGTTACGCATCACTCAGCTTTATGAGCTGACGACGAAACACAAGGATGCAGCCAGAAAAGCTTATCTTTCGAAGAGATTTATCTTTCTAAATGTTTTTAGTCCTTCGATAAGAAACAGATAAAGGTGTGATGCTTAGAAAAATATCAAGCTATACAGGAGCCAAGCTAAAGTACTTGTTTGTTGGCAGATTTAGATTGAGGGTTTCTGCATGGATGCAGGCTCTTAGTATAGCAAGTTAGGATATTTTTAAACACATTTCAATAAATTAATAACAACTACTTTGTTTAAACCACTGTTTTTAATATGTAAATATACATACGTTTCAGAAGCAAAGCTCCCCTCATTAAGATAAACCATATAGCTACTAAAAATAATAATACATTTTTGTTTATGTTTGTAATTTGTTCTATTAAAATTTACATATTAAAACAGTGGTTTAAACAAAGTTATTGTTATTAATTTATTAATTATGACCCCACAAAGTGATTACGCATCTTTTGAAGAAAATATATTTGGCTTCATATACGTTAAAAACATTCTTCCTTGCGAAGCTGCAAGTTTGTGTATATACAAAGGACTTCAGTATTAACCCGCTCTCCCACAGTCCGGTAAGGAACGAACATTTCACTCTCTACTGTAGACACTGCGCAGAAAAGTCCCACAATGGACTGCGCTGCAAATCGTTACCTTTCTTTAGCGAACTTTACTTTTCAGTGTCTGCAGTAGCGGTTCGTTCCTTACCGGGCCGTCACAGACCGGGCATAGTCTGCTAACGGACAGGATCTTGATGGCCGTTCGGAGACGGGAAACCATCAAATATCCACCATAAACTAGTTAATTTTTCTTTTCTCTCTTAGTGAATGAACTTATTTTCCCTATTTTACTGAGTAATCATTTTTTCAGAAGAATCACAAATTAATAATATACTGAATATTGATAGACACCACATTACATGAAAGACTATCAAATTAAGGCGTCAGTTTGACTATCGGAATAAGACGAATGTGTAATTAACCTTTGGAAGTTTGGACGTCAATTACTTGAGCAGAATACGGCAACGACAATAAATAATAATATTGTTTGGGAAACAACGCAAGCGTGAAGTGTGTTTACCTGGGAATTCTATTAAAAGGTGCAGGGGAGGCTGATTATTTTGAGCAACAGGCAGTGACAAAATAATAAAAGTTTTTCAATGAACCGGCATAAGTCGGTAGTTTGAGGATGTCATAAATACGGAGATTTAATTGGATTGGAGAAGGTGGCTGATATAGCCTTGAATAGGTTAGCGGCCGAGTACGAGTAGCGAGCGAGCCACTTGATTTTGTTATCGACGTTGTGCAATTATTATTGTTTTGAATGTTGACACACACGTATAGTGGTGACGTGCAGTCCATAAAGGCTGAAAACTGTGTCCGCCCTAAGAAAAACGAACCGTAATAGAAAATTTAAAATTTCGACAAATTTCTGACTTGCGCTCATTTATTCACTTGGCAATGAAAAAGCATCAGCAGAAGATGATAATAAAATGGCCAATTTCAAATATTCAATTCATATCCGAACTTGAAAAACTATACACAGCTTACCTTTGGTCATAGAGCAATGCACGAGACTGACATATAGTATGACTATTGAGGTCGCTTCAACCGTTTAAAAGGTCTTAAATGGCAGCACAAAGATGGCTCATAAAAATAAGTTTAAAAAACAATATGGTCCAAGTGCATGAGTTTTACTTTAACCAAACGGCGTTCCGAAATTAGTTTCCGAGAGGAGATGATTCAACATCATACTCTAAGATAATTTTATGTTTCAACTATTTGTATTATTTAACAGTTTTCAAGGTAGATAGATAGATGGAAGGGCATTTTTCTGTATTTCTGAAATTTTCAAAATAATATATATTTTTTTAATTTAAAAAAGTTAATTATGATTATGATTTTGCGTTGTTTCTTTAAAATGAACGGTCAAACGCAAACATTTTAATGTGAAGAACAAATTTCAAAGGCAAAGTGAGTAGCTCGGTGTTGCCATAGTACCTAATGACATTTTGTGGTTCCAAAATAATAAATATCTACAATTAAAAATATAAATAATAATCTATATACATATTTATGAAGTACGTATATTTTTTTGTATTGCGCTATGTTTATTGATTTTTCTCTAATATATTATGTAATTTGAACAAAGCTTGTCAATTTAATCGTCCTAAAACAGGAACTTCCCAGTTGGACAACTGTTCTTACTGTAAAACATTTTTCTGAATAGAATAAATGAATAAATAAATGCCAAACACGTCGTCGGATTAACTATTTAACTAGGTAGGTATATCGACTGCTCACAGGTACATAATTATTAAAAAGCCTTTTGCCTCAGTGAAATGAATAATTCAAAAATTCTTGGAAAAAACAGTACCTACCCATTCGCATAACACAGAATTACAAAATTGCCGTCATTTAGCTCTCCCGAACAACAACTTGCCATAATCTAGTTTTGGCAGTTTGATAAATAAGCAGACAATAACATAGATGGTTTGTCAGCGCTTGAAAACAAAATACTTGTGGGTGTATATTCTATATTCCCCGCATTGATTAAAATTAAGAAGAAGATACCTAATTTATGACAAATTACCGATGTTATTCGTTAAGGAATTACGATGGTATCAAATTGTTATGGTTTTAGGTACATGTTATACAAATTTCCTATTGAATTCACTAATGCCATGAAATTAATGTGTATCAAGCGGCCGCTGCAGTCGTAAGTTTTTCTCGATAGAGACTTATGTAAGTAGCTTATGGCAAAATTGACAATGTAAACAACATTGTAAGTTACTTACCGTAATTTTTTATTGAAATTTTTTGTTGCATAAGTACATTTTGAAACAGTCTATAAAATACAAGAAATATGATAAAAATTAAATATGTAAACAAAAAAATCCCACAAAGTGGCAAAGCCTGTATGTGGGTATCATAATAGTTTTTTTATCACATTTCTATGGCTTATGTGAAAGTTTTCATTTTAAACAAAAATTAAGGTAATAATTTTCTTAAAAAAAAAAAAAATTCTAGCGAAAATAAGAAAGATATATAGCAAAAGTAAGTAGCGTGAGCTTTTGACAGGTCTAATCAAGTCTAATCTAAACGCACCGATGCTAAAAATTAAAAGACGGTTTACGTATGATTTTTTTTCCTCTAAAAACCAATATTTTTATTATTTGAACTAATAACTGAGATCAACTAAAGGAGTTCACCTAAATGTTCACCGATCAGAAAGGATACGTAATTATTTCCTTAAAACAATATAAAAAATAACACCAAATAAAACACAAATAAGTACTACGAAAACGAATGTAAACAGTAAATGTAACAAATAAAATAGCGCAATAATCGAAGAGACATAATTTATTTTTCAGGTGGTAAAAATAGTTTCCGAAAATGTACATCCTTCTGTTCCATCAGGGGTTCAATCCTTTCTAACATGATGTATTCAAAGCCGGTTGCCGTCATTCGGAAAAATCTAAGAACTGCTGTTGGTCCTCCATTCCTGATTCTGCCGTTAGCCGAACGAAAGTTCCTTTAGATTTTCTTCTTTCAAGCCAACTTCCAATGCAACACTTTCTTTAGGCGCTTTCGTATTTTTTTGGCAAAATTGTGTACATTATGACAATGACGTGACAGCAACCCGTTGTTGACGGGAAGCCATCTCACCGCGAATAAACAATAAACTTACAAGTGTGTTGGTCGCTGTACGAACTTACGTAAGTTAAACTTCCTAACAATTTACGTGAGTATTAAATAAGTTGGACGAATATGTAAATATACTAGTAAGTAACTTCTCAAAAACTTGCGTAAGCCGGAAATTTAACTTACAAGTGTAAAGCTAGCCTTAAATACTGTACTATATGAACAATGCCAATTCAGCCACTGACCGGTCAGTGGCTGAGTTTGCAGCGCGTTTGGGTCTCACCCAGGCGTCGTGAGTTCAATTCCTCGGCTGGCTAAGTCCTCCATTACAAGACAAGCAACATCTTCCGCTTACTGTGATGGAAGTAGGAGATTTTCAAATATTGTCAGGTTATTCGTAATCAGGCAATATTAGTCTTTCTTTAAAAAAAAATGGATGACTTTCATTGAATAGACAAACAGAAACATGCACACTCCAGATAGATTACATTCGCAACATAATTTCTCATAATTATCAATCTATGTTTAATGATATTTTTTAGTAACGTAAAAATCCAATATAGGCAATCTCATCAAACGAATATTTTGTTGGGGAAACTGAGTGCACTGCCAAGATTACTGCACGTTAATAATACCTAATATGTATTTCAAATCTGACACTTAAACGACCTCTCCATGATATTTGTTTTCTAGGGACAATTATATTTTCTACTTACGCCAGTATGATATAAAAGTAAACATAATTAAAAAATCTAATAAGTAAACCCTTTAATTAAAAAAAAAACAGTCATACTTCACAGTTCAAGTACTTAGCGAAGAAGCGTTTTTAATGAAGAAAGCCAGAGAGGAAAAAGAAGAGGAAGGCACCCTGTTATTAAAAAAACAATAATAATTTTTTAATTATTATTTTTTTTTAATATAACAAATTTGGTCACTAAACATAACTAAAGATATATCAAGCAACATTTGGTTCAACAGAACGAAACCTGCTTAGAATGATAGATATGCTTCACTCTAGAACAAGGTGCAAATACAAAATTATTATTGGATACGTGATAAAACTTATACAAACCTTCGACCTTTGGCCAAGAGGTTACCGCTCTGCCACGAAGGTCGTCAAAATAATGTTAAAAGTTTATTGAGAAATCACTATAATTTAATACGCAAGAACAAAACAAGTTATTTAAATTAATGCATTGACAAACATGTTTTTTAAAGGTACCAGAAACGTGTACAAACAATATTGATTACAAGTTTCTTGCAATACAATGCATGTAGAGGAATTTATATTGTTTGACATCAACAATAACTGATGGAATAGATATATATATATATATTTGTTTTTTATATGAATACCGCACAAGAGTCCCAAACTGCTCTCAAACGTCTGGAGGCAGTGAGACTATGGCATTCCCAATTGGGAAATGTTGTGAGGCTGAAGGTATTAGGGAAGGGAAGGAGAAGGGGAGAGGAAGGTGGGGAAAAGGGGAAATACCTGGCTATTCAGATCTGGTCACCAAACTCGGCTAAAAGCCATTTCAAGCAACGTTTCAATTCTAACTCTAAATATAAATGCATCTATAAAAATATGTGACAATATACTGATATGAAGGTATTAGAAAGGCTTTAATCTTTATCAATTTATTGATAAAATATTGTGATAGGCAATTATTATTTGTACGAAATGCCAACATCTCAGGTAGGTAGGAACAATTATTATTGGCTAAGGCAAAGTAACTACTATTATGATGACATTGAGGTCAACGCATTAAAAAGTGAATTTTGAAATAAAATGGGAAAATCTAGGTTGCAATAAGTAAAAGTTACTTACTATAAATCTGTACGTTCTCACAGCGCGTAGCTGCTCGCATTTGTGATCAATTTATTTTGATTTGATAATATACGATCAAAATGTGATGGTGTCATTGTTGTAAACGAAAAAACAGATTTATTTTTAGGTTAGTAATCACGTCTAATTATAAATATTAATTTATCTTCTACTGTTCCATTATGGATTTAGAGTAATAAATTTGACGCCATTTCGAAACTGTCTTTAGGAATTGTCAATTAAAGGATGACCGGATAATTCAACACAAGTATAAATTGGGACTTTATAAAAGTGCTACAGACACACGGCGAAAAAAAAATCCCCCCGAAAACCTAATTTAACGTAATGTAATTAACTTTTCTCTGTAAAAAGAAAATAAAAATAATAATTATAATAAAAACAAAAACAATAATAATAATAATAAAAACAAAAACAAAAACAATAATAATAATAATAATAATAATAATAAAAACAAAAACCATAGTAATAATAATAATAATAATAAAAATAAAAATAAAATAAAATAAAAATAATAATAAAAATAATAATAATAAAAATAATAATAAAAACAATAATAATAAAAATATAAATAAAGTATATTGGTTGGGTTAGATTGGGTTTTCTGACTAGTTTTTTTTCCCCACTTTTAATGACTTAATGGGTATCACTTTTAAAAAAACTGTGCCGATTCACACGTGTGTTCAATTGTCATGGAATCCATTTTAAATTATTTATTTAGAGACACCTAAATTCATTTATACGCGTATTATATCTTGTCAGTTTTACGAAAAATTGAGTTTGATTTTGACGGCTCATTGCAAAAGTAAAGTTTTTATTTTATTTATCGATCTATACAATCTCAATGTATTATAAGGGTTATAGTACTGTGCCTGTCTCACTAGGAAAACATGTATTGAGAGCAGGCAAATATGAAGGATTACTTACAATGGTGTGATTTATAATTATTTTTTGATTTTATTTAAACATCTGAAATACGTTTTTTGCAAGATTAATGAGAGCCGTCCTAGAGCCGAGATGCTTATAAAGAAAAGTCACTCTAACCTGTTATGGAATACAATTTTGCAATGTTGAGAAAAAAGTGTTTATTGTGATATTACTACTCACCAGTGGCGTGCGTTGCTCTATGAACAAAGGTAAGATGTGCGTAGTTTTTCAAATTTGGGTATAAATTACGAATTGAATATTTGAAAATGCTATTTTATTATCATGTTCCGCTGGTTGTTTTATAACAAATTAATAAATGAGCGTGCGAGTTCCTTACCAAATTCATGCAAAAAATACGATTTAATCAGAAATTTGTCGTATCTTAAGGTACGCAGACCTTTTCAGCCATTATAGACTGCATGCCACTGCTGCTGTCGGTAGCCAGTTCGATAATGACTTAAATGACACCTTATAATTAGTTTACACGGTGGTACGCCCGGGGGCTAAGGCACAATATTATTTATGACCTGGGCAATAAACATTAAGCTAGTAATAACGTCAGTACCAACACTATCAATTTATTTTTTGCGATATAAAGTACTGTTATATGCATTAATGGCCGAACCTGGACAAGGCCGCCAACGCAGTATAAAGCTATTATTAACAATTTTCGTTTCAGCTCAAATGAAATGAGCCGTTTACTGCATAGAATCTTGTATGCACAAAATGATATTCATTCGATAGCATGTGCTTATCTACCTTTTGGACGAAATACAAACAAATTGGGCGGAATAATAGAATCGTGAACGATGAGAAAACTTTACATTGTATAAATTATGCAAAACGGCGTACAAATTGATTGACCCATATAAATTGAATGACAAATTAGTGTACGAATTGACTGGCCAATATAAGCTGGCATTCCTAGAGTCTTCGATTGAAATAATGAAACTATTCATATTTCTAGACCGTCTAGAGAAATATTAGGTAAATTTCATATTTCTTATTCTCACAGAATAAAGATTTTGTATTATCTATTCAGTGATTATTCTCCTATTTTTAAAATGTATTGAATGTCTCCTGGGTTTTTGTTACCCCAATGATGAATCAAGCTGTAGGAACTGCATTGATTCTTATATTTTTAACACCTACTATTATTTAACACTTAAATGTACACGACAACAACATAATAACTTTAAAAAATCAACAAATTATAAAAAAAAAGATTTATTTAAGATATATATTTTTTTTAAAATTGCTCTACGAATTAAACGCAATAAACACTATATAATTACTACACTTGTTTATAAAATATTTGATTTGTATTTTTACAGCAGCTTATTTGTTTTCAATACTGAAAAATGGCAACGTAGACCACAGAAAAGAATTTGAATACATATTTTAATAAATTGATGCGAAATCCAGAAACCAAAATTCACATATAAAACAGAGGTTGGGAAACCGGGATAAATTACTCAAAAAGGAATAAATATTTTGATCTCGGTGGAAAACTTAAATAACATGTGTGTTCGTAAATTTGTATGAAAATACTATGTTTGTATTTTATACACATTTATTTCACGACTGTTTTAGTGCATTTTTCATTCAAATGAATTCAATATACGAATTTGAAGGCTCTTTGTGTTTTCTGGGTTGATCGCCTGATCGGAAACCCTAATATTATGTACCTACTAACTCACCCACTTGGAATGGGGTTATATTTAATGATAAAAAAATAATGATGACGATGACCCCTGCACGTGTTTCTTATACGCGTGTACGAGTATTTAGGTAAACATGGGAAGATTAATTCTCTGGCGTGGCAACGAGCACCCGGACACTGGGTAGTCATAATAAGTGGATAATTTGTGTAACGCCATTATTGTGAAAAATCACATCAAGGGCGCTGTTGGTAATTGGTGATATAGCCAAACCACCTCAAACCAGGCCGGGACACTGAGCCAAATCAGGTTCTTAACTTTTATGAGATCCTATTTATATAAAAATTAATATTTTTAAATATTAAATAGGAGAATCAAACATTTTTTAAATACAGAAAGGGTTCTCAGCTAAGCAAAATTTGAACTATCCAAATAATTACAATGAATTTTTAACATAACTATTATTTCGATATTTTAAATTACTGGGCAACAACTGACAGCTGTCAAACAACCGGGAATCTGACGAACGTTTATAAAACGAAAAAATCGGGCGGTAGTCCAAATTTTAGTTAAAAATTGTATGAACAGTTACGTACGGATGGTTATAAAACCGGCACTTATAATACAGTTGACCACAACAATTGGCGGAAGATGATAATAAAGTGGAAATATTCGATGCATATTTCATACCCAAACTTCAAAAACTACACACAGCCTACCTTTGGCGAAAGAGCGATGCACGCCACTGGATGTAATAGATATACTATAGGTTAGTGGCGGCTCGTGACTTTTGAGTGAGCTAGAGAGTTAAGATTAAAAAATACGACGTTATTTTGGGCTTCAACAACATCAATAACGTCGTATTTTTCAATCTTAGCACTCTAGCTCACTCAAAAGTCACGAGCCGCCACTGCCATAGGATCTAAAGGAGCTCTCAGCGGCAGGACCATCGTAATTAATACCCGTACGCGGGTAAGTAAGTGCCGCAGGCGAAAATTTTGCAAATCTTTCAAATAATATGACTATTTGATATGCATTTGAATATCATGGCCTTCGAGCAACTGCCTAGGCCGTTCTAGCTGTCACTCCGCCACTGAAGAAATTCCTAGGAACCAAATATTTTCGTTTTATTGGTATCGACTTTTTAATGTTGTTGTGATATTGATTTATCAAAATATTTGTCGTGCAACTTACCCGGAATATTTATTACTCACTCGACCACCTAATAAAGTACGAATGATATTGCCGGCAATTGTAGAAATAACCTATTATATATATTTATATTCTTATTAACATCATTTGAAACTGAAGTTCAGACACTATACAACAAGGTCGCATGTTACACAATGCATAAAATGTAAGTGACGATTGATAATAAATCCTCATTAGCGGGATTATAAAGAGGTGAGGTTTTAATAACAGGAAAACAAGAACTAAGGAAATAAAGTCAATACTGCAATCAGTAACGAGATGGAGTCGGCGAAGCGTTACGAAATTTCAAATGTTCGAATCTTGAGTCGATGCACTTTTATTTTTACTGGAATGTAAATGGAGGGGATCGAGACGCCATTCCGTGCTTATTTGGGGTTACAGAAATGTGGAGGATTAATTAATGAAAAAGTAAAAAGATATATTCAATTCAATATAAAAATTAAACTATTTCCTATCGAAATGGTTCCGCTAAAAAAATTGCAGGGAAGTCCATTGTGATATTTTATCTGTGTATGGGCTGGAGCGCCGTTCGAGACGTGCGCTCCAAATCCTACGTGTAAAGCCAGCTATTGAGCGTGTTAAAATACGGGTAAAAAAACGTATCTATTAAATTTATTTTTTAAATGTGTGATGCCACGACGATAACGATTGCGATATTTCGTAATAATTGTAAATCTATAAGTTTATCTGAAACGATTATGTTATTATATTATATAGGAAAAAATGGTTAGAAACATTCAAGAAAGCAGAAGTCACTCTAAACAGAATCAAAACATGGCTAGACTATCACTCACTCACACTTAATGCTAATAAAACAAAATTCATCACTTTTAAAATAAACAATATTAAAAATTCAGATACCAACCTTAACTTGGTAATTCACAGATTACCACATTTAAATGGTCAATCTAATTGTCTATCATTGGAAAATGTTAACCACATAAAGTATCTATATAGGCGAAAAATTTGATTACAATTTAAAGTGGGCTGACCACATAATTTATTTACATAATTTAAATTAAAAAATTAACTTAAATATTTAAATCAATCAGGAATGTCTCACTACAAAAGGTTTGATTAAGATCTGCATGGCTCTCTACCAATCACTATTAGAATATGGTATTATCGAATGGGGCAGTGCTAACGCTAATATTCTTAATTTTCTCATTAGAACACAAAAAGCCATCATGAAAATTATCCTTTAAGTTCCTGTAAGAACTACCACTAACGAAATTTTTAACAAACTTTACATTATGTCAATAAAACAATTATACTCTAAAAGAATACTACTTTACATTCATAAATACAAAAAAAAAGAGAATTAACAAGAATCAAACATATTAGAAATACAAGATCTCAAAGTCAAAAACACACACAACGAGGAACCACAAACACAACATTTGGACAAAAGAATTTCATATACTATGGTACTAAACTATACAACAAAATCCCACTATCCTTTAAAAATCACAACAACCATAATAAATTTAAAAATCAAATAAAACACCGGATACGTTACATAGGGAGATCTGAATTAGAAAATATATTAACAACAAATACAGACTAACACCGAAACCACTCAACTGCACTTAAAACACCTCACCTTACAAGTATTTTATTTTTTTCATCTAGAACATCAATTTAAAGTAATTTCATGTTTTGTAAATGAAATCCTCAGCACGGGAAATCCCAGTGAGGATATCATCATTTATTATTTTGTTTTAAAAAAAGAAGATAATAAAACGTTATTATTATTATTATTCCCCTAATCAATATAATAACGTTGTGTATCACGTCGCTGTTCAGCCAAAACCAGCTAGATCACATGGCCCAGACACTGCATAAAATCGGCCTGATGATATTAAAAAAAAAACCGTTTTTATTTATTTTTATAATTTTTTTATTTAATTATAAAGAAGGGTGAATACGGGAAACTCCATTAACGGAGAACTTAACGCGGTTGGCGCAAACAAAAAGTTGTCCAATAAAGCGAAGCTAGCAGTCGACAATGGAGTGCTAATACCAACCCTGATGTATGGCAGTGAGGCATGGAACTATCAGAGGAAGGATGAAAGTAGACTGAAAATGAAATGCTGTAAAAATGAAATCCATGAGGCGGTATGGGGTAAAACCATGTTTGACCGTTTTACAAATATGGATATCCGGAAAAAACGCAAAGCTGAAGAGATCGCAGTGAATAAGATTAAGAAAGGGCTGCTTAGATGGTTTGGACATGAATAGCAGATGTACGGGAAAAATGTAAGGAGAATAGGTATATGACGCGAAAATGAATGGAAAGTCTGGGACATCTGAGGACATACCACGACCAAGTGAAGCAAATACTTAAATCGGGCCATGTCAAGAGTCAGATTAATAGAAGGGTATGTATGAGACGATGTATGAATGTGAATGAAGCAAGAAGTGTATGGCAAGATCGAGTTGTTTGGCGGTCCGTCCTCTCTGCCTACCCCTGCGGAGAAACGGTGTGATGGTTAGTTAGAAACCGGAAAAAAAGGTTGCTAAATATGAGGATACGCCTGTTTGCATTGTGGGCGACGATTTGTTCACACGCGGCTTGTGACTAAAAATGAACTAAACGATTTAGTTACCACTTAACACTGTCCTGGCAACTGGCTAAGTGTAACCCAGCCATTACTGCTATTATTTGTGATAATTATATGTTTCTCCCTGTTATATCTTCGGAAAAGGCAGACGATGAAAATCCGGTCCAATCCTTTATTGTTTTTTTTTCTCCACTGGCGCTTATGCAAGCGTTGAAAGTTTCATTGGCACGTGTTTTCGTATCCCACTCCAATTTATATTTAGTTCGGTTCAAACAAACACGTGAGACGTGGCATGCAAACGGGGAAAAGATTGCAGTGAATTTTGTTGCCAAGTGCAACGTACCAACTTAAATGATCCTATAGTATCAACGTTATTTAACTTAACACACATAAAAAAATTATGCTTATCGAAAAAATAAAATTATGGTGTTTGATCTAGGATAAAAAGTGGTAAAATATTTTTTTTTTATAAAAGGTGGTAAAATATTTTTTTTTATAAAAGGCGGTAAAATATTTTATTTTTGATAAAAGGTGATAAAATTTATTTTTTGATAAAGGTGGTAAAATAATTTTTATAATAATAATTTTAATGGGCACGTCAATCAGTATCACTTCTTATTCGGCAAACAAATGTTTCTCGACGACATAACAGTGTATTAATTGTTTTTGTATTTAATTCGTAAAACTCCATTAATTTTTTTTTTAAATAATGTAAATTAAATTCAATAATCTTATTATTAAGTTCTGCAAGTATTTTTATTATTGTGACAGCTGTTTCAGCGATCAATGCCAATTAATAAAAAAAGACAGTGTGTGAAAACCTCAAAAAACTCACTAATGCAAAAAAACAAATATGATAATATACTATGTACATGTTTTTTTTGTGGTTGCAACTACAATATAATGAACCATGTCAATTATGTGTGTTACATAATTATCAAGAACCCATTAGGATCAATATCAAAAGGAAAATAAAACATATTGTTAAAAAAAAGGTTAACTTTTCATGTAGGTACCGATGTCTCCTTGTAATTTTACGGCGTTCTTTTTATCGTGTATTTTGTTCTTTGTTAAATTTTTTCACATTGTTAACGGTCAGCACCCAAAAAATACACACCTTGGAGGTTGTTAACTCTAGAAATACTACAAATGATTTATCGGTGAATTCTATACGGGAAATTAGGAAAATGTATAAGGTTTCAAAAGACAATAAATAATCCTCAAACTATTTACCGTTTATTTATTTTTCGAAGTCTTCATAAAACAGTTGTTCACTAATATATTACAGAGATCATAAAACTTTAAAATAAATGAGAAATGTTAAAAAATATACACAGACAAGTATTGGGAATAACAAATATTGTAAGAAGGTATTTGTATATTAATAAATCAATTTAAAAATATACTTAGTATTCACTGATTTATATATATATATATACATTGACATCTACATGTTTCGAAAGCGATGCTTTCATCGTCATATATCCCTGACGCCACAAAGTGAATTCCAATCGTTTTAAGAAATTATATTTGCATATTAATAATGTTAAAAAACAATGCTAAAGATGGTAATCTATATCAAATATACAATAAGTGAAAGGTTGATAGAAAAAGCAGAAAAAGCCATGGGGTAGTTCCATAACTATTTTGTGACATGGGTCGAAAGATAGTCGCAAAATTGTCTGTAAGTGATATTGAAAATGTCAACGGTAAATGCAGCATCGTTGAGCGGTTGGGTCGCTCTGATGATTGGCGTGTTCTGGTAAAGTGCGTGGGATATACTTAAGAGTATACTTGTTAGGTATACTTTTATAACCGTAATCTTTTAAATTCTATCTATATGAGATACGTACTGGAATTTTAGGTACAACGTTCAAAATTGTTTCGATGATTTTCAAACTGCACATATTTTCAGACATTTTGGGATTTTATACTTTGAAACCTTATATGCGATGTATTACTTGAGCTAGCAACCCGCAAAGTGATGTTTAGGGCCACTTTTGAGTGCTAGCTCTTAATATCTGTGTTTACTATAACCACGCCATTTCTAGATTTAAAAAAGTTATGTTCAATTAATTGAAAAGATAATAATAGTAATTTACTGTTTTTAAAATAAATAATAAAATTTAAAAAAAAAAACAATTTAAATGAAAGCAGATAATCATATTACGCAAAGAAGGAATTCGATTTAAAAGAGAACATATTATTAAAAACATTTCGATTCGTGCTCAAATGCATCAGAAAGTTCACAAGTTTCCTACGGTAAAGTACAAGGAAGTAGTATGCATTCTAAATTTCACGTAACCAATCTCCATATTCGGACCGCGCATAGTCTGTTCCCGGCAAAATAACTTCCTCGCGATTGCTAACATGAAAGCATTAAGTAAGTGGTTCTCAAACCTATTCGAATCGTGGCGCCCTTCCCTTGCTAAATCCAGATGTTCCCGATTCAAAAATTTTAAAAGTGCACTTTGCGAAATAGCGGAAGCCAATGATTTTTTTGCAGGTAGGGTAATATATAAATAAAAAGGAACTTTAGACCAGAAAATACTTTAATATCACGAACATTAAAATAAGCTGATTCGCGGCGCACACTTTGGGAACTACTATATTACGCAATCGGGTAATTTTGTTACTGAAGCGAACCAACTATACTGTTATTCTTTTCTAATGCGAGATACCTACGTCTAAGGATTGCAAATCCGGAGCTGTTATGGAACATCCAGAATTCCGGATTTCTTGAAACTCAAAATCCGGATTTTTGATAATTATTTAATACTTCAATTTTTTTTAATGAACACTTACGTCAAGATGTATAAGACATATCGATTTAATATATAATGGATTTCTTTGGTTAGAGAACAGACAAAAAAAATTAACAAGTTATCACACCATCTTAAGAAATACGATTTTTTTTATTCTAGAACTTTTCTAACTAACTAGATAGATACTTACTAAATGCATATCGATTAAAAATATATCTTTCTCATAAAATAAAATCTCATAAAAGTTCTAATTCTTGCCGTATGTTCTCTATAAAACTAAATAACAATTAGTAAATGTAATATAACTTAAATCGGTATGTTAGTAAATGATAATTTACTTATTAATTGATAAACTAAAGTTCTTAAAAACTTAAGACAAGATTTTTGTGCATAGCGCAAAGGGTAACAATTATTTTTATAAACAAATAATTATTAGCCTGAAACACTCATCCAAATTGAAAAAAACCTTTCCGAGCAAAGATAAATGTCGCCGACAGGACTCGAACCTGCACCCTTCTGATGTCCGGTCAGATGCTCTACCGTTGAGCTACGTCGGCTTATCGCAAACCCGCCAAGTTAATAAAAGTTACTTAGTTCGAGTCCTGTCGGCGACATTTTTCTTTGCTCGGAAAGGTTTTTTTTTTTTCAATTTGGATGAGTGTTTCAGGCTAATAATTATTTGTTTATAAAAATGATAATTTACTTGTTTACTGTGTGTACAAAAATCGCATTTTATTATTTTATTCCTTATTCATATTATTTATCGTTCGAATATTAAATATTTTTATAAATGTTATATATAAATTATTCATGATGTGAACATTTGGTTATTTCGTAAGTAACCTAATTATTATAAAATTATTTATCCGTGTATGAGAAATGTTTTAATGTTAAATATTGTATGCCTGCTAGTCTGTTGGACGCGTTATTTCATGGGACATGGCAATGCAAATAATTTATTTTATGTAAATTTCAAATCCAGATAAACCGAGTTTCATATTTTAAAATCCGCATTCTAATTCCACTGTAAAAAAACGATAATCCTGATGTTTCGAAATCCGGATTACCTGAGTTGCAATCTCTAGCTACGTCCATTTCTTCACCCCGAGAAACTATTATTAACTTATACTTTATATACTGTAATTTTATAGTCACTAAAGACGGTTTAAGTCATTTCGTAGAAAACAATTTGATTCTGAATTGTGGTCTTTCACCAGGGTGATGCTCTATAATCTATAACTCTACCTAACGGATACAACGAATGAGCAGAAATTGGTATTCATGCTGCTTCGCCCGAGTTTAAATATACGAGTATACATATTGAATATGAAGAAAAAAAACAATAAGGCATAATTTTTATTTTTTGCATTTAAATCTGCATCACTCTTCGTTGATAAGACGTTGCAAGCAGAAAACAGTTAAGGCGATCCACCGGCTAAAATTAAAATGAAATCACGCTCTCCTTTTACAGGAGGTTGAAAATCCCGCTTTACATCGGCCGCATGTTTCGATTTACGCAAAAAAAAAATCACCAAAATGCGTGTTTTATTCTATTTTGTAAAACATAATTATTAAAATATTTTAAGGTCACAATCTAAAAAAACTTAATTTACAACGATGAACAAT
Source organism: Halesus radiatus (assembly GCA_022606495.2). Lineage (NCBI taxonomy): Eukaryota > Metazoa > Arthropoda > Insecta > Trichoptera > Limnephilidae > Halesus > Halesus radiatus. Next base: position 24,944 of record JAHDVE020008069.1, on the reverse strand, counting down.
ACGAAAATATCCGAAAAGGTGTTTGTAAGTAGGAGATTTTGCGTTTTAAACATCGTTTTAATGTCTGTTATTTTTTTTTCTAGGCTTATAAAAATACAAATCTAAAAAAGGCTCGGGTTAAACAAAAGTCCGAGGTGTAATCTAATTGCAGTATTTAATTAAATCATCTATGATATTTCTAGGCCATCATATTCTCAATGATTTTGCATTATTTCCCATTGCATCGCCTTAAGTTGAGCCAGAAAATACAGACAAAGAAGTTTTTTACATTAACTCCACACAGTAAGCCTCGAGTGAAATATATTGGCATCTATGTCATCTTTGGGGACGCTGTGGGATAAAAGTATTTTTAACCCTTTCAGGCATCAATCAAAACTGACAGTGGTAAAATATATTTGATGCTTGATAACGCCTAGTAATATTTTTCGGTGTAAGTATTTATTTATTAGATACTTAAAAAGGTATTGCTACGTTCATTTGAAACAAGGTAAGGTCTCAAAGAACGTGCTTCACATAAAATGACAAATCATGGACTGTATACAAAAAATAACAACATTTCATGAAGTCAAAAAATGTACATAAAAACGAAACAATTTACAAAAAATCTAAAGGGTGAAGAAACCGAGATTGAACACAAGCATCACCTTTCAAAATATAAAGATGGCTACCGCCTGAACCACTAAATAGAATCCAACGACAAAAATAGAGCGCAAAGCCAGTAATGCCAGCAATTGGAAAACGAAAACCGGCAAATTTCCTTCAGGGACGAAAATTTTCTGAAAATCTATGTTTTTTTCAAATACAAGAAGTAGCAAACCATTGTAAATTACACCAGATCTCGCCGTTCAAGAGATTTGGCTTATTCAACACAAACGCTTTATGCTTTATAGTTGATTACACGAACAAACACTGGTGACCGGATAAATCAACACGCGTATGAATCGACATTTTTTTTTAAATGTGATTCATACGCGTGTATGAATGAAAAAGAAAAAATTACAGCGAAAACATAATCCCTCGTATCCTAACCGATAATTTTTTTAAAAATAAAAAGTAAGATTAGGTTGTCGGGCTTGTTTTTTTTCTGTCGTACTATGATAATAACTTTATATCACTTTTAAAAAATGTACCGATTCATACACACGTTGATACGGTGCAACCACAAAAATTTCATTATTCAGTTCAGTCGTATTATTATCATGCCTGCGGTCAACATTTGTTTATTTCATAATGTGTTTTGCACTATGAGTTAGATTTACCATAACAAATCGGTATACTACAAATTTAATTCCGCCCCTAAAAAAATGAACTAGGTTGAATGTGAAGTAATAGATATTCACCAAATGCGGTTACGTTAAAAAAAAAACATAGTTTTTGTGCGCTTGGTCTATTTACACCTACCGGCACGCGCAGAGCGGAACAGTACAGCACAGACACAGCGCAAACCCGAGTACGGCTGTCAGTTGAGCGTTAGCGTCCGCCACAAAATGTTTGAGGATTTTATAATCGTATTCCTATATGTATTATTATTTTTTATTTTAAGATGGCGGTGCAAACGGTATGTATTCGTACTAAATACGCAGGCGCAGACGTCACAATCAGCCACCATCGCGTCAAAATATTTTAGCCGACAACCTCGGCTGGTGCAGGTCCGTGCATGTGCGGAAACATTTTTTCTTAAAAAGAAAGACAGACATTTCCAGGTTACGAATAACAGGACAATATTTGAAAATCTCCTAATACCATCACAGTAAGCGGAAGACATTGCTTGTGTCGTTATGGAGGCTTAGCCAGCCGAGGAATTGAACTCACGACACCTGGGTGGGACCCGAACGCGATGCCAACTCAGCCACTGACCTGATATTACGCTCACGTACGCCGTAATATGAATATATTCATAGATAATGTAGGCAACTAATGTTGTAGTGTCTGTACTGTACTGTTCTGCACTGCGCAGCGTTGGTAGATGTGAATAGACCTTTAAACGTATATTTACAAACAAGTAAGTTAGTCGAAAGTAAATCAATAAAAACAAAAAAAGGTAGATGCATTATTACTTTGGTGTTTATCAATAGACAATTATTTATTATTTACATCACACTGACAAAAAACTGGCCATAGGTTATTATTTATTTCGTAATAGAGTGGTCGGCAACCAACGAACTAATAAAAAAATTGCATGTGGCCTACATTTCCTCTGTTTTGAATCAAAACACAAACTATAGTGATTAAATCAGTCCCAGTTCTAAAAATGAACCATTGAAACATGATAAAACTATTCAACTGGATTGAAACGTAAACGTTTTCTAGGAATCTAGGATATAAAATGAATAGGTACCGAAATTCCGCGAAAAAGAAGCTCAGAAGAGTTTTTTAGAATCTTTTGTAAACGCGTTTTAAAAATATCGATTTACATGATTACCAAACAATCCGCTTTTACTCGGAGCATTAAAACGGTTTTTTTCTTCTTATTTACCAATTATATCACATGGCGGTTTGTCTTGTTTGTTTGTTTGTTTGTTTGTTTGTTTGTTTGTTTGTTTGTTTATAGATATTTTAAAGATTCAAAACTTCATAGGGAAGTAAAGTCACGTTATGAGCTGAAAATAGTTGCGTTTGCTACAAAAATTTATTATTGAAAATTTAAAACAAACATTTTTGGGATAGGGTTGAAATATTTTTTCCCAGAATTTCGATTCAGGGTTTTCTATCACTCTCGCAACCTTGATTATTGTTAGGAACCAAACGGCCATTACCATTACACACAACGCGGGCGTGACCCTATTCCAAACCGGTGTCGACGCGAGCAGCCAGTACCCAGAAGACGAAAACATTATAAAAAGACTACGGTATTACTTATTGCATTCAAAACTCATAACGCAAGGAACAAACGACTATCAACTGCGTGGTAATATTTGCACGTTCATTTATTAAAAGGGTTCATACCGTAAATAAAATAAACAAATAGAGATATGGCATGGAAGCGTGCCGACTGTTGCCGAGCTACGACCAAGATGCACGGACTATGATCAAAGCGGCGGAGCTATGCATCATATCCGTTAGAGATGTGATTTGCAGTATAGGTGAACGATGTTGGCGAAGCGTTTTTTTGCGCGCGGTTTCTTACAAATAATGGTTCATGGTCCATCTCCATATTTCCATTATCTACGTCTAAATATGCAGCCTGGAGTTGGAAGGAACCAGCAGGAAGGAGAGAGGCAGGAGTGAAGGCTTTTCTTCCCAAGGGTTGTAGCGCCAATGGTGTTTTTATGTATGTACTGAAGGTAGGAAAAAATATACAAAAGGGGGGGATGCATGACCTTAAATTTATAAGGTTACCGGGTTTAAAAAGGTACGTAAAAACTGGGGTTACAGCCGGAAGCTTACACCAATTTAATTATTTCGTAATGTTTTACGGAGGGTCTTCGTAATAATTAATTCAGTACACACATCCTGCAGGTCTTATTATGCGTTACTTCCTTAATTTCGAAGAGTTTTTTGAAAATAAACTCATTTATGCATTGCTGTTTCAAAAAAAATCCCAAAGGAAATGATAATTATTCTCATACTTTGAATCAAAAACACGAAAACGAACGATACTGTTGTTCAAAAATGTTTGATAATAAGTTTTTTTATTCCAGGACGTGTGGGAGGTTCGTGCAATCTCATGGATTAAAAAATATATATATATGAAAGTAGTAAAAAACATATATATATGTATGTCGGACGTGGTCTTGAGTGAGCTCGGGCCCAGCACTCGCCGAGGAGTGGCGAATATAAAATATTGCTGATGATGATCATTATTTTTTCTATATATTTCTGAGAAGACATATCGAATCACGAGAATTATCACAAGGTGCGACTGTATACACAGAGTCGTGAAAAAAATCAAAACGATAAAAAAAAGTAAATCTCTTGATTCAGAATCTGAATGTTCGGGTCTATTGATTGCTTCTCTTAGGACCCAAGTTTCATACCCGCATAGAAGGGCATTACTTTTTGTAAAAATAAAAAAAAAACACATTGTTACGTCGAATATTCATAGAAATGGCGAATTATTTGGGAAAGAAATTTCAAATGTCATACAAGCAAAACAATATCTTATATTAGTGGTGGGCGAAGCGGCTCGGTTTAGTGAGCCGGATCACTAAATCAGCTCTCTCTAAAGACAATCAACATGAAAACTGGACGAAAAAAATTATCGTGTAAAAGCATCTTAAGGATGTCTTTAGGAGAGCCAAGGGAGGGAGGGAGAGGGCATGGTGCGGGGGGACGCGAACTGTCGTTCAAACGATCCGGATCACCGAACCGGTACACTACAAAGAGCTGATTTAGTGATCCGGCTCACTAAACTGAGCCGGTTCGCCCACCACTATCTTATATCATGTTCAATTCCTCGGTTGGCTAAGTCCCCCCTCACGACACAAGCAACATTATCCATTTAGTGTGACGGTAGTAGGATATTTTCAAATATTGTCAGGTTATTCGTAATCCGGGAATGTTTGTCTTCGTTAAACAAAAAAAAAATAGACAGACATAATAAAAACAGTTTTTAAAGTGCGGATAAGGATTACAGTGTAATCTAAATCCAAAAATATCTGAGAGCACCGTATATATTGATAGTGATGCTGACATTGCTTAGCTGGTATAAATTCCCATTGTATGAAAACAATATTAAACGATAAATATATAAATAAAAATAAATTAGACAAATCGTATGTGTTGGTGGCACGATGGAATTTTCGGCATTCTGATTTATGGAATCTGAAAAGATTCCAAAAATCAGAATTTCCATATGTCACGTACTTTTCTCAGAATGTACATATGGAAATTGTAGAGGTTTTGAAGGGTGGTTTTTGCCTATAGAAGGAGATCGGCAGAAGTTTTCTTCTGGAACCGAAGGCTATCCAAGAGTTATAGCGATGATGATGATGATTCATTGTCGAAAATTGTAGAGCCTTAATAGTTGGGTACTATATCTCGTATTAATTGTATGTTAAAATCGAAGATTTGATGATTATTCATGATAAAGTGGGCTCACAAATTACTATGGATATGCAAAATAAAAATCAAGGTCAAATAATACGATAAACAAAAACTTGAAGAGATAAAATCATGCAGGTAAGATAAAAAGAGGTCAGATCTTTTTTATTATCCTAGTGAAAATACGGCATTGCAGCAAATGTCCAGAACGCAAATGAAATATTGTATATTTCGTTTGTACTAAAGTGGATAGTGAAAATCAAAGCACATAAACACGTGGAGATTCACGTGAAATGTTTCACAATCAATATTTTCGATACAGATCACGTGCTTGAAGTAGGTGGGGGATTGTAATTTATATCATATGCAATCACTTTTGATCAATTAGCCCAGTGATGCACAGAGTCAAATTCGTGCGGCCCGCGAGGCTATTCGTACGACCCAATTGGCTAAACAAAATAACAAAAAGTTGACGATAAAAAATATTTAACGGTTTCTGTTCCGTTTTGCAAAAAGATTTAGCGACAAACTTTAGTATTTTGTATTCAAAGTTTAAAACCAGCCGCTCACAATAACGAGCTTTTTACATAATCTTAAAACGACAGAATTTTGTTTATTGAGATCTACGTTTGTAGCATTTTAAAGAATTCCGTTTTGTTAAAGTCCGACAGTTTTCTTGACAAAATTTTATTTGTTATCTGAATTTCCGAACGAAAAAGGACACAGGTTTAACTTTATGCTTAGCTAAATGTGGCTTTTATGTGCGCACTATGATCAATATCTTGATCTGTTTTATAGGGATACGCCTTCCAAGCGTAGTTTCTAAAAACATACAAGTAACAGAAAAGAATTGAGATTATAATAGTAATCGTTCGGATTTTCGAGTGCTATGATCATTTACTTTTCCGTTCTATTTTACAACATGCGAAAGGGTATCGAGTCAAACTTTTTGTTTGTCTATTTCGAATCATCAGCTCAAAATTACAAGCATAATTCAGAATGCTAAAAATCGACAGCATTTATTGATTTTTGACAATCTTTTTTCAAAGCTATCTTTGTGCATCCTATGATTGTTTTGTTAAACAGTTACAGTTAAAAAAATATTTATTTATATATATATATATAACACACCACCTACTGCAAAGTTAACCACGTCAAGCATTATGTACCCTCTGCGGTCCGCGAAGAAATTGAAAATGTATAAGTTAACTCTCCGACTAAAAAGGTTGTGCATTTCTGAATTAGACTAAAGCGCAATCAAATTTATGGATATTATAATATTACACTTTGTTTGACTGCAATAAATGCATACGTGCAACTAGAGTATCTTATGTGAATAATTGGATAATACAAGCGGAAATAACGCAGGGAAGGTTTTCGATAGGCAAGAAAAGAATAGTGAAGGAGCGTTTTCAAATAACACTAAATTATTGGGTACTAGTTACATTCGTAAAATTATCGACATTAAAAGTGGAGTAGGTACTTTGTACGTGTACGAAGTATTTACATAATATATTATGTGTTAATATTATACCAATTCAGTGTTAAAATAAAGTAAACATTTTTATTATCATTCACAATGTCACAGCGCTTTCCATGGATGAAAAGATTTGTTTAATTCATTTACATCCTCCTTGTGAAAAATTCTAAATAAACGCCGGTAACCGATTTTTATTAGCACTTTGACGGTTATGGAATACGCGACCTCTAGGTTCCAAACCAAGGATATACGACTTCCGTGGCAGAGCGGTAAGCTCAGAGGTTGCGAGTTCAAAACCCGGGGTCATCGATATATTTGCACCTCGTTCTATATTTAAGGCGGAGAGGGATTCTAAATAATGATAACATTACTAGGCAATACTACAAACATAAAACTTTTTAAAGAGAAAAAGTTTTATTACATATTTTTTATTTACGTGGACTTGGTGTATCAAAATGTATCAAAATCAATCCTACGTACGATTTACAAAATATTTTAAAATGTTGAATATCCAGCAAAAACACTACGAAGGTTCTTCTTTACAATGAGGATATAAAATAGGGTGTAGTTTCATTTATTGATAAACACTAACGTTAATGTGTTTTTTTTTTTTAATGCGGATTACAAAACTTTTGTTGAGTTTATAAAAAAAAACGTACCGAATTATTTTTCTGCACTTTTTAAAACTAAAAAAAATACTTTGTAAAATAGTCAGAAAAAGCCATATTTTATTCTGCGTAATAATATTAGCATTATTTTGAATTAATAAACAATCCCTTTCCGAAGGCCCCCTCCACCTGAAGCCTCCGCATTCAGAATTTCTAGGTGTATATTACAAACTTCCCTTGAAAACTTGAAGATTATACGCCCTTTTAAAAAAATTATGTTATTTTTTAAGATAATCTCTATTTAGATGTCTAATTGAAAAAGTAATTATATGAAATTCCCTGGATAGAAAAAAATCGCAAAGTATGCTCCGAAAAATATAAATAACACGTGTGGTTCTGTTATTTAATATGTTATAAGTTAGTATGACAAAAGTCACAGCGTGTCTTTAAATGATACTTAAGTCAGCAGTCTTGAGATTTTTGGTCTATTCTAAAAACGTCGAAACTAACTAACCAACCATTACACCGTTTCTCCGCAGGGGTCGGCAGAGAGGACGGACCGCCAAACAACTCGATCTTGGCATACACTTCTTGCTTCATTAACTTTCATACAACGTCTCATGCATTCTCTTCTGTTATTCCGACTTCTGACATGGCCCGACTCAAGTATTTGATTCACTTGATCGTGCCATGTCTTCCTCGGTCGTCCCCGGCATCTTCTTCCATTCACATTCGCGTGTTATATTAAATATTGTTTAAACGATCGCTTATGTCCTAAGTGTTATTTAAAGTAGCGCGCCCCTCTCTCTTCCATATTGACATATCTCCTTTTCAATTAATGTTCAGTTGCCTATGGGTTTAATGACACTTCTACTTCCTTTTGACATTCACAACATCATGACATTTGTAATCACAAAAAAATCACATAATGTTTGTTATAAAGAAAAAAGTAACAAAAAAAATTGCTAAATCCCCGGACCGCAGGAGATGGAAAGGGTGAGCCACAAGAAACGTATGCACGGCAAACAAGAAAAAATCGAGTATTTATTTCGTACTAATAAACGAGTTACAGCCGGTACACGAACACGATCTAGTAAAGCGACCCAATTGCGAAACATTCTCATGCTTGATTAAAATTTTGATTACGAAAAATTTTGAAATAAATGTCAAGGCTGGCAAGAGAAGGTAATAAAGCTCCCGTTAACGAAGAAGCAAGACGATTCAATCATATTAAAATAATTATCGGAACTGGGAATAGAAGACCTTCCTCTCCCCACTACCTTCAGCCTCACAAGATACCCCAATTGGGGATGCCATAGTGTCACTGGCTCCAGAGGGTTGGGAGCAGCTGGGACTCTTATGCGGTACTCACATAAAAATAAAAATTAAGTATTATAATAAAATAGAAAAAAGATACAATATTTTTTTATTATTAATAAATATGGAATTTATTAAGTAATTATTATGTATTCATATTAAACATTATTATATTGACGACCTCGGTAGAAGAGGGGCGACACACTGACCAGAGATCTCGGTTTCAAAACACTGCGAAGTTCACACGAAAAAATTATTTGTCCACATCTGTAATCGAATTTAAATAAATTTAAGAAATAAGACTCTCAGTAGTCTTAAATTGAAGTTCATAATTTAGAATAAAAAAATAGATTTCTAAAAAGAGAATACCGCACAAAAGTCCCAATCGCCCGGAACCAGTGGGACTATGGCATCCCCAATTGGGGTATGTTGTGAAGATGAAGGGATTGGGGAGGGGAAGGAGAGAGGGAAGAGGAAGCTTGGGGAGTATCTCACTAATCAGATCTGATCACTAAACACGACTTAAGTCAGTTCTATTCTGATTGGTGCTCTTTCACCAAGGCGATACTGACAGATAAAATTTAAAAAATACGCTTTTGTTCAAATGTAACAGAATATTGCCAGACGATTTATATTTGAAATAATAAATAAAATTTACAACATTCAAATGGGATTAAGATCATTTATATGCTTGCCTGACAAATTTTTCATAATCTACCTGTAGTTTAAAATATTTCAAAAGCACGGAATCACGAACATAATTCTTGGATTAAGAAAGCTTTATTGATTTGAATCTTTAAATTCCGATTGAAATTGGATTAATACCGATTTAAGTGTCTATGAATACTTAAATTTTAAGTTCTTTGACCTCGGCGTTTTCGTAAAAGTCACGATGGGCCAGAATCGGTAAAGGTTTTGGTTATTTTTTATTCCTCTCACGCCCGAGACGAGCTCCGTTACAAAGTCAGAGTGATTGGTCACAAATGATAAATAACGAGGGTTTGAACTCCATCTTTGGGTTCGATATCCCAGGCGAAAGTGCATGTTGCCTAATTATACGAAAAGCCTAACAGTACTAAAATACCAATTTACTGACGTTACATTTTTCGAAACTACGATCTGCTTCTAAATACTTACCTATGACTTGTTGCTGCAGGTGAACTTCAGACAGGTGCAATTTAGACGTAACTCGGCCAGAATCCACTATTCAACATATAAACGACAAAATTGAACGAATATTGTCGACCTTTTATGACGCCGTCAATTCGTTAAATTTAATCTCATATGTATTTCGAACATAATTTTTTTAGAGGCAAAATGAATACTTATATGTGATAATCTCAAAAGCCCAAAATAGGACTTAGGCATTTTTTGAAATGGCCTATCCAATTATGTAATAAGATATGATTTTTCACAGTTATTCGCTCTATACAGGATTTTATATGGTACCTACTGGCCCATTTAATTGGCACGAGTGCATTTAAAACAAACTTGTACCGCGACAATTTAGTATCATAAACCATTTAGCACTATGATAAATTCAATAATACCAACTGCAGGTTTACAATACACAGTTACGGTAAGTACCGACAAACAACAGGTTCTTTAACGATTTTATGTACCATTCTTCTTTACAGCGACACCGCCACCTTTGTCTGTGGTTAAGTACTAAACAGCGAAATCCGGACAAATTAACCGGATGACCGATGGAGGTGAACGCTCACTGATGCTGCACTGAAATTACTACGGACTTCTTACTGGTCATGATTTGAACCAATTGACATATAAAGCGATGAATCCCGCTTAGTCTATTTGGTAGATATTTCAAAGGAATATGCTCCGATCGTAACTATTGTCATTGATTTGACATGCAGCAACATTTACAGAAGGAGTTTTAGTACGATGCCATCATGATTATAGGATGGTTATAGTGTTATATATATGAAAAGTAAGCACGTTATTTTCCTTATTTTACCATCAATTACAATACAGTATAATTATTTTTTTGGCTGTCATAATAACGAACTCCAGTCCATTAAAAAATATATCAATGTTGGCTTTCTAACTTAAATACCAGTTTTTTTTTTAAGTTCGTTTTCATAGTTAAATTAATTCTCATAGTTTGATTTTTTTAAAGGTGGCCGCGTGACGTCACACAAGCGTCATACAGTCACATAGAATGAATTTACACGAACAAAAAAAAAACGAAACAAGCCTACATGGCATTTTTATTGTGTTCTTTACTTAGTAACAGTTGCTCTAAGGTTCTTTATTTTTTGGTCCCTGCAGACAGAGTATAAGTAAATGTAGGCTATTATTGCAGATGCTTGAATTTTATGGATATCATTAGAAAATACCAAGTTTCCCATTGTTGCAGATGCTCATAAATTCGTCGCTATTTTTTTTTTAATATATAACACGAGAGAAGGGCATTATGGAATGCATTTCAATATGCTATATAAAGTGAATATTTGTTATATAAAACCATAAATGTGTAGTTAAAAAATTTTCGCTCGTTTTTGGAATCTTGTTCCTTTTTTTCTGATTTACTGAAATAAAAAGTTAGAAAATACCAATACATTACAGATCATTACTTTTTACATCTTTCTGAAAACAGTAATACCAGTATATTTATGTTACAAGGTTTGATTAAGTTTAATCAAATTACTGTAAGTTAGGTTGCTTCTATTATAATATAAATAAATGTGGAGACTTATACGCTCTCTAGGGTCAGGCCATAATAATAAGCATAATTGCGGTAAAATAATACTAATTTGTACTATATTAGTAAATGCACTTTTATTATTATTATAGTTTGTACGATTTATGTATAAAAGATTCGCACATACACGAGAAATTTTAGCTTTATCTACTTATAACGTACAAACAAGAGATAGATCTCCTCTAATGAGATAATATGCAATCATAATACATACGTCCTGACATACATAATAATAACAGAGCAGTGTTCGCCATTCAAGGTTTTAACACCGCTGACCGCACAGATAAATAACAATGTACTTACGCACTTGAATAAGATCGCAAGTAGGTATAGGTATAGGTATCCACACAAGGCATAATAAAGACCTTTTACTGTTAGTCAAGTCTAACTTGTGTAGGTACCTTTACAGAGCGAACACCTGACCCCATAAGCCATAACAAAGGGGTACACCTACCTGCGGCACAGGACTTAAGAGGAATGGCTGGCGGCCTGTTTCATACAAAACCTAATTTTGGATTTTAGGCCAAAATACTCACATAAACCTAATGATCTTTTTTTCATGAAAAATTATAGTAAATATCTAGAACGGATTAGAAGTAATTTATTTATTTTTGTTTTACATTATGAAATATAGCCATTAAAGGAATTGATTTTTCGCGATTATAGAGGCACCTTTAAACATTATTTGGGGGCTAACGGCAATAAAAAAAATTACCCTGTCTACTTTGAAAATATAATGAAATATAAAATACATATTTTTGAAACATAAAAATAAGCATCATGGTGGACTTTAAATTAATCTAAAAGCGACCAATTCACGTTGGAACACAAATTTGGCGTACATAATTTAAAATATCGACCCGAAAAATCGTTTTTTTTTTAATATTTTGATTTATATATTTTTATTTACGTAATCATATTTACATATCAAATATGATAATTTAAAAAAAAATACAATAAAATCTTTTTTTTTTTTTTTCATGGCATATACCTCATAAATAAAAATAAAAATAAATAAAATACTTCTCAACCGTGCTAGATATTTACTAAACCTTTAATTAAAAAAATATATCATTCACTTCGGATGGGTATTTTCGCCTCAAATTCAAAATTAAGTTATGTATGAAACAGGCAGCGCAGCCGTTCCTCTTAATGGAATGAAATGATTCGAATACCTGACCATAGAAAACTCTCGAAGAATGTAAATCAATGACTTTTAACACATTGATATTAAAATAGAATAATAATAATACGAAAAGTAGTTAATTTAAAATCGATGCCTTAGTTCCAAGTGAAACAACTAAAAATTTTGCAGTATTGAATTAAATATGAGGAAATGCTTAGAATATCGATATATGATTATTATTCTTTAGATACGTGTGTACGTTTTTAAAATATTTACCAGTTCCATACTATAACAATTCTAAATCACCTCAAACCAGAATTAATTTAGCTCCAAACTGTAACAACAACGAAAATCCTATGACAACACAGTAATAATAGAATAATGTTTATAATTTTATAAATATAAAACGTATATTTTTTAGAAATCCAAGAATTTCATAAAAATCTATAAAAAAAATTATGTATAATAGAAGATTAAACCTTTGTAAAAAATCTTGTCTATTTATTATCTCAGAACTATGATTTTTGAGTTGTTATGCTTTGGAACTGGGGCATCGAAATATTTTCGCTAATTTAGGGAAACCCACTAAAAATATTTCGCATTCCTCATAACAATCATATTGAATATTGCCCATTTCCCTATTCATAAATTTGATTAATAGCGCGATTACAAGCTATGATTTTATGACGAGTTATAATAACCTCAGTCTATTGCGTGGAAGCGGCCAGTAAAAGACACGGGTCGAGGCTCTTGCTCTAGGTACCGTTACGAGGAGGTGCGGTTTTCGGTCAAAAAAACTCCCCAGTAAATTACTTTAGGCAGAATAGCATCGGTCGGTTTAGTTGATAGTCGGTTCAAGATTTAGCTTAGTCAAGATTTTTACTCGCTTATAAAATCACGCAAACAATGTAAAGGCTCCCAATTGACGGTAAGATGAAGATCATAGATCTTCGCAGGTCCAGTAGAGGTAACATTTTGGTGTTGCCATTTAAAATCATTTAAAAGATGGCAGCGCCCTTAATTTAGACAGACATGAAATATATTCCCCGAGAAAAATTATTTAGGAAATATTGCTATTGGAAATATAAGGTATTTATTATTTTTTGTATAGGTACTTAGAGTGAAATATCATTCTGAATCGAAACGTTGCTTCAAATGGCTGTAGCCGTGTTTAGTGACAAGATCTAAATAGCCAGGTAATTCCCAACCTTCCTCTTCACATCCCCACTCTCTTCAGCCTAATAACACATCCTAATTTGGAATGCAATAGTGCCACTGGCTTTGGATAGTTGGCACTTTATTCACATAAAAAATAAATACTTTATCAGCACTTAATATTTTCGCCAACATTAAACTATTTAAACCATTTCTGTTGTAAATCGTTTAATGTTTACGACATTAAAAACCTTAGGATTAGATAGCATAGTGAATTGTGCTAGAGCCCTCTACAACCTTCAAGGTATCCCTTCCTACCTATTCCTACTTCTTTTGGCCTAGAAATCGACCACATAGATTCGTAGATTTAGATTTGGTAGCGAGTTTGAGACGGATGAAGGTAGACGACGGTATGGATATTTCGTTTTATCCATCAAAATACATTTTCTTGGAGAGTAGTGTTTGGATCCTAACCCTAACCGGATGAATTATTTTGGATTTGAGGTCAAAATACGCACCCAGACCTAACGTAAATATTTTTTTAAATTAAAGGTTTAGAAAATATCTAGTACGCATGAGAAGTATTTTATTTATTTTTGTTTTATCTTACGAAATAACGCCCATTAAAGGAATTGATTTTTCGCGATTTTAGAGGCATCTTTAACATTTAGGGGTTAACGGTGATTTAAAAGTTTTAACCCATCTACTTTGAAAATATAACGATATATAAAATTAAAGGAAATTTAAAAAATATTAAAAAAAGCATTATGGTGGACATTAAATTAAAAACGACCAATTTACGGTGCAACACAAATTTGTCGTACAGAATTTAAAATATCTACCCGAAAACATAATTTAAAAAAAATCTTTTGTTTTTATATTTTTATTTACATAATCATATTTATATAGCAAATACGATTTTTTTTAAATGCGATAAACCCGCAAATAATTTTCTAAGCTGCCTCTAAAATTATGAAAATAATTTTTTTTTCATGGCACATACAAAATTTAAAACAAAAATAAATAAAATGCTTCTCATCCGTACTAGATATTTACTAAACCTTTAATTTAAAAAAAATAGATCATTCAGTTTGGATGGGTATTTTGGGCTCAAATCCAAAATTAAATTTTGTATGAAACAGGCAGCGCAGCCGTTCCCCCTGAATTCATCGGTCTAATGCCTAGTTTACACGAGCTTAGGGCTTGTCATTAGTACTTTCCACTTGCACTTATCACTCGCACGTGTAAACAAGCATTGTAGTTGTTAATTTGTAGAACTCCATAAAAAAAATTTTTCTCTGAATACTCGAATAACTCATAAAAAACAATAATTTGGCATCACAAAACACCCAAAGGTTCAATTTTCGGGTTTTATCGGAGAAGGTTCGGTGGAAAATTATTAGGTATAGGTGCTTCAAATCTGCTCATTGAAATATGCATATGAATTAAATATGTATTCTCATATGTTTCCTGTATTCTAGATAATATATGTATTCTTTGTTCTAATTATGTGTTTTATACAAAGTTTGTCAATTTTCTTCAAATGTCTAGTAAAGGGACTTATTTGTGAGTTTTAAGCTTCAAAGGGCTGCAGATTTTCTTTTATGTGTGAGAACTTTGTAAAGCATTAGCAAAAGATAAAGAAATAAAAATAAATTTATTCTATAATTATTGTCTCCCCCACTCTTCTTTTTCGAAATCCAAACTTTTTGTAAGTAAATTTTTTTTTTTTTCGTTTTTATTCCTAACCGTTCTAAGCTGTTCCCTACGAAAAGTTTGATTTTTTGTCGGATATCTCCATAAAAATTGAAAAAAGTGTAGGATTTTGACACTTTTGCAAGTATTTTCTAAAAGTATAGACACTTGTAATGTTGATATATGTCGTATTTAAAACCTTGTTTCTTATTCTTTTACGTAATACAAAAACATGTTAATAAATATTCAGTAATAAGTCAAAATTATTTATGAAGGAGCGCTCTGTTTCAGACTCCGGTACGTAAAGCTAAAGGAGCTCCACGCATTTCACCCTGTAGGTATATAATATCTGATTGGCGATTCGATGACGTTGAGGGGGAGAGGGACGTCGGAGAGTTATTATTTATTAATTCAAAATAATGATAGTATTATTACGCAATACGATAAAAATAATGTTTTTAAATAAAAAATATTTAAATATTTTATAAATTTACATAGGCTTAGCATTTATCAAAATCTAATCAGAAATATTACTTTTTTCTGAACGTCCATTGTATGTTTTACAAAATATTTTTTAGTGGAGATAGAGTTTTAAAGTGGAGAAAAGTATGATTAATCATTTATCGTTGCGTTTTTGTAAATAAACGTAACCAAAGATTTGTAATCCGCATTACAAAAAAAACAATATTTTTTATAATACTATCATTATTTTGAATTAATAAATAATAACACCCCGACGTTCATCTCCCCTTAATAAGCAGGAAAGTCGACAAAAAATATATGCTAGCAGAGATCATCCTAACCTCACCTAGGTTAATATAATTACAGTTGTCCATGAAAATGAACATTTATGCGCATGTTTGTTTCTACAATTATCAGACCTACTGCGAGTGAACTGAAGTTCGTTTAGTGTTGTCTTGATAGTACCGTTTGAAAGTTTACAGGATTTCAAACAGTGTAACTGTAATATCCGTTTAAGGTCTTTATAACATTAATTACACTATGAATCGGGATGGCGGTCAATATACTCTAATTAACACAATGTATTATCTCGAGTAACAGGTGATGAAGAAGAGACATTGGACAACCGTTCACACCATTTTATAGTTCTTTCTTGTAGCTCTCTCATTCCATCTTTTTCGTACTGGACGTCAGTCGCACGTTAACCCCACAACAACAAAAAATGGACGAGAACTGACAAAAGTAAAATTACTTTGTGGAGTCAATAAGAAATAACAAAGAAGATAAGGAAAGCTTCGCTTCCGAAACATGTTGATATTTACATATATATTAAACAGCGGTGTAGACAGAGTATTTCTTATTAATTTTATAAAAAAATTGTCACGAGGATAAATGGAAAACATCAGCGTCTGAATAGATGTTGTTGCATTCTGTCCATGTTCTTCAGAAAAATGAATGTTGTGTGTAGATAGTTTGAGTGCGGGATGTAGAATAGTTGATTTAAGCGTGCTTCGTACTGGACGGTGGAAATGAATGTTTCCTAAAAAGTAGAAATTATCAACAACGTTTTTGATGAATTTGTAAAGGAATTTTTGGTCGGATATATTTACTTCATCTTCTAATGATAACTAATGTAATGCTAATTTTTGGGGGTGTTTGGTGGGATTTGACTTGTTGTGGTAGGTATGTTGAGTAGAGATATGAAATCCGCGTACCGCTGCAAAGAATAAAAAAATAAAATCAATCATAATACGAAATCACTTGTCGAGCGCCCAAAAATAATTATTAAATGTTGTCCCGAAAAGACCTTCAAGGCTGATGAGCAAATCACGTTTTCGGCTCATACATACTCATACTCCAAATCCCCGCAGCAAGATTGCAACAATATTATTATTATTATTCGGTAAAAAATGGTGTCAAATAACCTACAGTTTCAGTAAGGTGTGGATATTTTATTTAGCAAGCAAAGTTACGTTCTGCTTTAGCGACTTGCGTTTGCGTATAGTAGATAATTTTAAAGATATTCTTTTTTTTTTTTTTATATGAATACCGCACAAGAGTCCCAACTGCTCCCAACCGTCTGGAGCCAGTGAGACTATGGCATTCCCATTTGGGGAATGTTGTGAGGCTGAAGGTATTGGGGAGGGGAAGGAGAAGGGGAAGAGGAAGGTGGGGAAATACCTGTCTATTCAGATCTGGTCACCAAACACGGCTAAAAGCCATTTCAAGCAACGTTTCAATTCTGAATGGTGGTCTTTCACCAGGGCGATACTGAGAGTATCTTCCACTCTGGAACGTCCGCAAATATACTATATCTTATTTTTATTTAATTAATTGCGAAACTACACAAATTAATTAGATAAAATTTACTTGCGCACGCCGGGATTTGAACCCGCGACCTTCGGATTCGTAGTCAAGAGCCTTACCCCTCGACCATGGAGGCCTTCTTGGTTGTGTAGTGGAATAATGCAACTGCGGGTGGGTGTTCCAAACTATTTCCAACCAATTTAAAGAACTGTCGGTGTGGACAAATGCATTCAAACGTGCGGTCTTTAAAATGATTTGCCTGTAAAGAGCCTTATTCATAAAAATTGTTTTTAAACGTAAGGCAATTTTAGACCAAGGATTTTGGCCTAGGTAGCTAGTAAAATCTATAGAAGCTGCAGTTAGCTACAGAAAGGGCATAAGTCTGTACCTTAGAACCTAAGAGTTCTTACGTTTCCATCCGTACTAACTGAAGCCACTGCGTCGAAAGCGGTGGCCGCCAAACCGTCCTTTCCAAGTCACGCCCATCGTTCGATCACTTCCCACATATTTTCTTAAAAACGGTGGCAAGTTGGATATGTGTGGAGGCGGCTTCATATGGTCATATCCATACCACAAAGGGCGAGAGAAAACACCAAAAGGTGCTGGATTTGATCACTTTTTGAAGGATTAACAAAAGTTTTATGCTGTTTTCGGGGAAAATTATAGGGAGGGACTCGACTAATTTTGAAAGAAAACATACTTAACATTTTTGAGAGAGATTAAAATTATATACATAATAAATGTACAGATTGTCAAAATAAAGTAAACAAAAAAGGAGGGCGCTGAGATCGTTTAAATGGTTTTGAATGGCAACACCAAGATGGTTAAATGGAAAATAGACGAAGCATTAAAAAAGAGCGGGAACTGTGCGACGTACTTTCAGTATACAGCAAGCAGTACGAGGTTTCAGTGGCTTCTCGATATTATCGCGTCAACGCTAGATCACATAAGGAACTTGTAATTGACTTTTGTATTAATATATATATTTTTTCCTTTACATCCGAAGTCCGTTATATCGAGGTTTTACTGTACAGTATAATGCCTATATAATATTAATTAAGCTATTAATTAGGATGGCGGAATAGTAGTCAATAGACTGGAATTAACACAATGTTTAATATCGAGTAACGGGTGATGGAGAAGAGACATTGGAAAACCGTTCAGACTCTTTTATAGTCGTCTCTTCTCACTCTCTCACGCCGTGTTTTGCATACTAAACGTCAGTCGCAAGGAATCACAGGTTTGGAATACAAAAATGGTTAAGATTTTTCCCCTTCCTTCCATCTTCAAGAAAAAAAACGTTAAACGTTATTTCAAATTTAGGAGAAGCCTTTTTTGGTAATGACTCGTGACAATATTTCCGGGTCGACCATTAAATAATCAGGATATATTGTATATAGTTTCTTTTTAGTCTATAACGACTCATTAATCATTGCAAGATTTATGGCAAATAAAGACTCGGGTCTTCCTGAATTGAGCGCATATTAGGAATGACGGATAGGTAAGGACAAGTTCCTTATTGAGGTTCAATACTTTGATTTCCTGTTTGGTGACCTTTGAGAACAACGTGGTAAAGTGTATACACAAATTAGAAGCTGTGGGTAGGTCGAACTACTATTCTCTGATACTTTATTTACAAAGACTTTAAGGAAATTAACAAAAACTTCATAAGTTTATTTTTATGCGAGTACCCCACAAGAGTCCCAATTGTTCCCAACCGTCTGGAGCCAGTGAGAATATGGCATCACTAAATAGGGTATGTTGTAAAGCTGAATGGAAGTAAATGAGGGAGAGGAAGGTGGGAAAGTACCTGGCTATTGAGATCTGGTCACCGAACACGCCTAAAGCCATTTCAAGCAACGTTTCGATTCTGAATGGTGGTCTTTCACCAGGGCTAAACTGAAAGTACCTACCACTCTGGAACGTGCCGCAAATATGCTATATGTTATTTCTATACCTGCCGATTTTAGTTGTTCCGTATTGAGAACCAAATGACGGTTCTCATAATACCCGTTCTATCTCCCTTTCTCTTAAGGTCAGACATATGTTTTAGAAAGAGAAAACACTAGATCTCTCTTTACATTATATTTTGACTTAAAGGGTTAAAAAAATATGAATTAACATAAACCATAAATTAATCAAATACAATTTACTTGCGTATGCCGGGATTTGAGCCCGCGACCTCCGGATCGTAGCCGAGGATCGTAACCACTCAACTATAAAGGCCGTTGAGGCAGGCGAAGTGATAAAGATAGTAATACAATGAACAATTTACTTTCTTTAAAATAAAATAGCCCTAAAAGATGGACTTATGGAACGATATCCTGGCTCTTTTGGTTCTATCACAATGTCACCTTTTCAAGGGCCCGGTTCAATCCTTTTTCTTATAGATAATATACGATGAAGCTTCTATGGAATTTATTGACGTCTTATAATCAAGAACGATCCCTGTGGGTCACCCTGGAAGACATGGCACGATCAAGTGAATTAAATACTTGAGTCGGGCCATGTCAGAAGTCGGAATAATATAAGAGAATGTATGAGACGATGTATGAATGTGAATGAAGCAAGAAGTGTATGCCAAGATCGAGGTGTTTGGCGGTCCGTCCTCTCTGCCTACCCCTGTGGGGAAACGGCGTGATAGTTAGTTTAAAATAATGTTAATGTCCACGATAATAGATATTAACATTAGAGGTATACAAATTCAAAATTAAAAAAAAAAAAAACAATATTTTAATGTGTTTTTTTTTCATTTTTAATTTGTATACCTCTAAAAAAACACCCTTTACAGTAGTCTCCTTGATATCTGCTGTATTGAAGCTATTTTGCTCTTTCTGATGTTATATTTTTTTAACAAATATGTTGGTCTCCTTGATATCTGGGGAAATCTTTAACATTGTTTAAGTTCTACTATCATGGAGTCTGTTCTCACTGTACCAACGCTGTACTACTGTTTTTGTACATCTCAACTTGTGTTGACACTTGTTGATATTTTGATATCTTTTTTATATTATTTAATTGCTATTATGTAATTGGAGTGCATTATCACTATAACAAAACTGTTCTTCTATTTTCATATTTAAACAAAAAAAATTATGCATGTACCTTGTGTATATTGTTCTATTATTGCGCTACTATTTGTACGATTATTTTTATTTATTGTTGTAATATATAATATTGTTGAACTAAACTTCTGCTGACAAGCTACTTGCAGTGGCTTAGCGAGTACAAATTCCCATTGTATGAAAAATATTTTACAATAAAAAATAAATTAAAAATTTATAAAAATCCTAAGATAGTGTAATTCCATAATCTTTCTTCTAATTGGGGTTCAGGGATAGATAACCTTGCGATAAAACTAAATCTTCGTAGATATTCAAAATATCAATACTGAGTAGGTCCAAGAGTAATAAATCCCATACAATATGGTGTTATCGGACAAAAGGTTATTTCACTTATCAAAACATGTCATACAACATGATTTATGATAACCATATGACCTAAATAATAATAATTGGATGCTTTGTATAGCGCCGTTTTTGTGAAAAATAACCTCAAGGGCGTAGTATAAATATTACTTCCTATTCTTTATCTTATTATATACAAACCGATACAGAAAAACATACTTACCTGGCAGGTCGCTTCAGATGAACACCGTTTTATTAGAAAATTTAAGCAGAGAGATGATGTTTTAACAGTTGCTATTGTATCCTCCCTATCTATTGATGTTACATTTATTAGAAGATTGGTGGCAAAAGAGTTGGTATTTATTTGAAATATTTATAATTTTTAGGACTGGAGAGTATTTATAAAATGACCTTAAAAAGCGTAAGAAGTTTTTAATAGATATTGATTTATTTATTTTTTTACACATTTAGTTATTTACAGTGTTGCGGGCTTGTAACCGACGGCGGGCCGAGGCTTTCGACACTTTCGAAAAAACCTCTCGTGCGACCACCTGTCGTCACAAGACTGTAAATTTTTGTAGGTACCGGATCCGAAGCCACTCTCGTTCCCTTCGAGGGATGTCGCGTTGGATGCTGCTGGTCGTCACGCACCCAGTGCTTTATATATGGGGGCACTAGGTGGGCGGTTGAGGCGTCCCTTCGCCTTGGGTGGCATTCCGCGAGCGTAGAGCCGGTGGTGACATCCTAGAAGGCGAGTGGCTGAGATCCGTCTCGAGAGATCACTTATGATCGACTGCGGGCCGAGGTTTTCGACATCTTTCTTTGCTGTATCGAAAGGCCACTCGTTATCGATAAGGTGCCAGATTCAAAACACTCTCAACTTGAGGGAGTTCCAGGAATTCTCAGGCAAAAGGGTGGCTCGGTCCCGTTCGATGTGGTTCTCAGAATTCTTCAGACAGCAAGTAGTTTGTTGGAGAAGTGGTAGTAGGGAAGACGAAAGTGAAAGACCTTTTCTCATCTGCTGATAATTTACGACTGACTTTATTTGTATTAAGTAGACCTATTTATGTTATTTGGCGAACACGGTAAAATGTCACCCCCTACTGTGTTGCAGCCCGAGCTTGCAAATAGGCGCGCTCCAGTGGCGCACATATGTTGCGTCAAACTGCGGGCGACCCATTTGACCGAGTTGTTCCAACTCGGTGTTACATAAAGGGGTCCGTTTAAAGGCAATTTAGGTGATTTTACAATTTTAGTTTTCTTTTTGTTTGTTTCAGGTTGATTATAACTGTGTTTATTGCTGTCAATGTTTTCCCACGTCCAGATAACATAGCACTTTCAATGTGGCTTCGTTACCTGGTCGTAGGGAGCAATAAACATGACAAAGTTGATTCTCCCAGCGCAGTATTTCATTACACTGTTCTGGGCAAGTTGTAAGTAGATATATAAAAATGTTAAAACATAATCAAAAATCACAACAATTATTATTTAAGGCATCTCCTCATTACGGCATTATTCAAATAGTTTATTATGCCGTTTTGGGGAGATTTACAAGTTTAACAAGAAACAGTTCATTTGCAAACAATAATAGATAATAATACAAATACAAAAGGGGAGTTTGCAATACGGTATTTTACCTAGTTGGCGTTAGACACGTGTAACTTCCTGGGTGGTCCACTCCTGAGGAATGTGGCCAGTGGCGGAGAGTGGAATGGACGATTGACCAATAAGTTTCAACACGTCTGGTACATATTCTCCCCCCGTGCAGTGAAGCTGGACCAAACTCATGAAGACGTGTTGTGGGCGTCGTTGTCCATTGCGGCCAGTCCCTTTGGAGTGGCGCAGTTCTGGCAACTGTGGGGGAGCTGCATTGGTAGGTGAGGCCGGTAGTGACACGGTGAGTTTTACATCGGGCCGGATGTTGACTTCGGTGCTCGTCTGGATTCGGGCGGTCCTCACTTGTCCATCTGCAGCTGATGCGGTATCTAGTGCTACGTCACGTGTCCAGCTGTCGCGGGGCATCGCGTGGTCTATGATATCCACAGGGTAGTCCATTTTAATGAGGATGCACTCCCATGCTCCCCCCATGTTTATGTCTTGTTGGTAGCATGTTTATGTCCTGTTGGTAGCACCAAGGTGGTGCCGAGCTGATTGGCCTATGCTGCACTGGTATGAAGCATCTCTGGTCGCGCCAAGGTAGTGCAGGGCTGATTGGCCTATGCTGCACTTTTATGAATCGTTCCTTGACGCGCCAAGGGAGTGCAGGGCTGATCCGCCTATGCTGCACTGGTATGAAGCGTCTCTGGTCGCGCCAAGGTGGTGCAGGGCTGATTGGTCCTTGCTGAATGCGTATAAATTGTCTCTTGGCGCGCCAGGGTAGCGCAGGGCTGATCGGCCTATGCTGCACTGGTATGAAGCATCTCTGGTCGCGCCAAGGTAGTGCAGGGCTGATTGGCCTATGCTGCACTTTTATGAGACGTCTCTGATCGCGCCAAGGTAGTGCAGGGCTGATTGGCCTATACCGCACTGATATGAAGCGTCTCTGGTCGCGCCGAGGTGGTGCACGGCTGATTGGCACATGCTGCACCTTTATGAGTCGTCTCTGGTCGCTCCAAGGTAGTGCAGGGCTGATCGGCACACGCTGCACTTTTACGAGTCGTCTCTGGTCGCGGACGCGCCAAGGGAGTGCAGGGCTGATCCGCCTATGCTGCACTGGTATGAAGCGTCTCTGGTCGCGCCAAGGTGGTGCAGGGCTGATTGGCCCTTGCTGCACGCGTATAAATTGTCTCTTGGCGCGCCAGGGTAGTGCACGGCTGATCGGCCTATGCTGCACTGGTATGAAGCGTCTCTGGTCGCGCCAAGGGAGTGCAGGGCTGAGCCGCCTATGCTGCACTGGTATGAAGCGTCTCTGGTCGCGCCAAGGTGGTGCAGGGCTGATTGGCCCTTGCTGCACGCGTATAAATTGTCTCTTGGCGCGCCAGGGTAGTGCACGGCTGATCGGCCTATGCTGCACTGGTATGAAGCGTCTCTGGTCGCGCCAAGGGAGTGCAGGGCTGAGCCGCCTATGCTGCACTGGTATGAAGCGTCTCTGGTCGCGCCAAGGTGGTGCAGGGCTGATTGGCACATGCTGCACTTTTATGAATCGTCTCTGGTCGCGCCAAGGTGGTGCAGAGCTGATTGGCCATTGCTGCACGCGTATAATTTGTCTCTTGGCGCGCCAGAAGGGTAGTGCAGGGGCTGATTGGCACATGCTGCACTTTTACGAGTCGTCTCTGGTCGCGCCAGGTAGTGCAGGGCTGATTGGCACATGCTGCACTTTTTACGAGTCGTCTCTGGTCGCGCCCAGGTAGTGCAGGGCTGATTGGCCATTGCTGCACGCGTATAATTTGTCTCTTGGCGCGCCAGGGTGGTGCAGGGCTGATTGGCACATGCTGCACTTTTGCAGGTCGTCTCTGGTCGCTTAAGGTAGTGCAGGGACTGATTGGCACATGCTGCACGCGTATAAGAATTGTCTCTTGGCGCGCCAGGGTAGTGCTTGACTGATTGGCACATGCTGCACTTTTACGAGACATCTCTGGTCGCGCCAAGGTGGTGCAGGGTCTGGTGATCTTGTCTGCACCGTAGATTTGCAAGCTTGATCGTACCAGAGCGCCGGTGGAGCAGGGCCTGCTGGCCGTTGCTGCTCCGTGGTTGTGCACGTCTGGTCGTGCCAAGGTGGTGCGGGGTCTGGTGACCTTCTCTGCACCGTAGATGTGCAAGACTGATTGTGCCAGGGCGCCGGTGGAGCAGAGCCTGCTGGCTGTTGCTGCTCCGTCATTGTGCAGGCCTGATTGTGCCAGGATGCTGGTGGAGCAGAGCCTGCTGGCTGTTGCTGCTCCGAAGTGTAGCCCGGCTGCGTAAGCTGGGATACAGGGCCGGATCGTCCCGGCTGCTCTGTTGCGTACCCCTGCTGCGACATCGGGGGTACATGGCCGGGTCGTCCTGGCAGCTCTGAAGAGTACTCCTGATGTGTCAGTAGGAGTACAGGGCCGGACCGTCCAGGCAGCTCTGTTGCGTACCCCTGATGCGACATCGGGGGTACGTGGCCGGGTCGTCCTGGCAGCTCTGACGTATACCCCTGCTGCGACAGCGAAGGTACAGGGCCGGGTCGTACTGGCAGCTCTGAGGTGTACCCCTGATGCGT